>JAGFMF010012069.1:10139243-10152353 GCA_019455555.1 Galemys pyrenaicus | reverse complement strand
TGCTTTGTTTTGGCTAATGTGTCCTTTGCTGAACAGAAGCTTTTAAGTTTGATGTAGTCCCACCTGTTTATCCTCTCTTTCACTATCTGTGCTTTAGGAAGTCAGTTTGAAATTCTTTTGAAAACTGCCTAGCATAGATGATTAATCAACAAGGAAACCATTGCAAACTTCCTTATTCTAAATCCATACTGTTGTATTTGTTTTAACCATGGAAGACAGAAAACTTAGTTGTTTTTTTAAAAAAATATTATTTATTTATGCATACAAGAACTGGGGTACAGGCCAGAGATGTGTGGGAGTGAGAACATCCAACAGAGACAGAGTGGGGAGCACAACAGGCAGATTGACTGAAATACACTGCTCAGGGGAGCCGCGGGCAAGACAGGAGAGGTCTGCTGCACCATGTGGGCCACCTGGCCGGAGGTAGGAATCAAATTCCTGCTGTAGTGGCTGAGGGTTCCTTCATAGTGCATTGCTTAACCCATTGTGCCACCAGGGAGGCCCCAACTTAGTTGTTTTTTGATTTAAAACTTTAAGGTTAAAGAAGGTAAAATATCTTTTTTTAAGTGAATCTGGTACTTCTGTATAACTGCTTAGATTGTCCTTTGGCCTATTATTTAGTCAGACTTGTCCTAAGTAAAGGAATCCACAGACCCATTAACTTTTTAGTGTCTCTATACCAGAAAATATTTGCAACTAAGAAATAGAAGACATTCAAATATTACCATGTCGAAGGATTCCATTTATTTTATAAACTTTCTAAATCCATTTTATAAACTGTCCAGTTAAATTATGATTTGCATATGATTAATGAAACTCCACTATTTTAATTATAAATAGATCATAGCATCCATAGAAGCTCTCAGATAATGGCACATCTTTATTATACGAAAAATATGCATTCCAGGTATTTTTGTGTAGTTCCCTTTAGCAGACAATGCTGAAACGCATTGTAGATGTACATTTTATGCATCATCATCACTTTTATATAGAGTTATCCATTGATTTCAAGAGGAAACTTTCATGTTGCAACATGGCTATTAGCTTGTTTTCTCTTAACAGAGATATTTTAGAAAACCCAGTTAGAAATAAATGTATTTTAAGGATGCAGAGAAAGCATTTTTTTTTCTTTAGGAGACTGGAAGTTTAGTTACTATTTTTAGATTTCTGTCATATATTCCGCAAAATTTCCTAAGAAATATTTTCTATACGATCAAGGGTAATTTGAATGGCCATACTTTCCCATTTTCCAAGCATTTTTTCAGATAATCTCTTGGGAATTTTTTACTACTAGAATGATCTAAATTTAAGTATTCTCTTGTGGTATGTCCTCAGACTAGGACTGTTTTAGAAGCGGAAGAATTGTTTCCTTGGTATTGAGGATCTACTGATATTAGAACGAATAACGTACATGTTTGACTTTTCCTTTCACTATCTGAAATATCCCAATATCCCATGCTACCGAAGATCAGTTTCCTACAGGAATTTTGTCATCAAGCTAAATTTCCTCTTCCTGGTTGATACCGTCATGCTGATTCCCAGAGCCTCTCATGAGTCTTATACAAGAAGATGACAACATTTTTGTTCACAGAAACCTAACACACACCTATACCTACCATAAGGGACATGTACCGATTTTTTCCATAAGCTTCCTCATCATAAATATTTTAAAAGCAGCACATGAATGCATTTCTTCAAATGGTTTCTCAGCTACTCATATAATAGATGAAAGTAAAAGAAGTCCACTTCCCTTCTATGTAAGTGATTCTCTAACAGCCCCCAACACAATTCCAATTTGACTGTAGCCCAATGTGACATGTCTAATGAAGAAACATTTTCCTTGTGGATTACAACACTGACATGTCTCATGGTTCATGACTGATGTTTATAGAATGGATTAGAATCTTTGTTTTATTGGGAAATATAGGGATATATATCCATTTATGCAAAGAGAAAAGAGACATAGCAGTTTTCTGAATCTGCATATACTCACTCTTGAATGTGTACTTTCACCTATAAAAAAAAGCTTCATTTCTAACAAAAAAAAAAAATAGGCCTCCCTGGTAGCGCAAGGGGTTAATAAGCACAGCACTATGAAGCTATCCACAGCCACTACAGCACGAGTTCGATACCCAGCCAGGAAGCTGACCTACATGGCTCAGTAGACCTCTTCTGCCTCTCCTGCTGCTCCCCTCAGCAGTGTGCTTCAGTCCATCTGCCTGTTCTGCTTCCCACTCTGTTCTGGTGAATCCTCTCACCCTCTGAACCTCCCCAGTTCTTGTAGGCATAAATAAATCTTTAAAAATATTATAAAATAATTGCAAGTGTAGCAGAGGCTGTCCATGCCACATATATCTCCTTGGTACACCCCCATATGTACCAGAGCCACTTATGGCAAACACAGGCAAGTTTCTGTGTCAGGGCATTTTTTGACCTTCAGAGTATGTTAGGGCCATACTTTAAGCAGGCCATGGGATAATGTCCTGTCAGCAACCTGCCAACAGTGACAGATCCGAATTAGTGATGAGACATTCCAACTACTTGCCCCAAGATGGGATAACTGAGGCAAACATTCTTCCCCATATCCCACAGGTGCCCACCAAAATCAAGACCCAGTTGCCCATAGTAGAAACCAGCTCATAAACTAATACACACACACAGACACACACTATTAATTGTTTCTTTGCTTCCATCATATCCCCAACTCATTACTTGCTCTATCACCTCCCAGATTACTTTCAATTTCATGTCTTAGGGTTTGTTTCCAGTGATGGCTCTGCCACTAATTTTCTATATAATGCAGAAAAAAACTAATGGATATCGCTGTTTTATTAAAAGACTGAAATAGACTACTTAGTAACTAATGTCACACATATTTTTAAAACTGAAATTGTTTGGAGACTCAATGTTTGCCCCAAATGACCAAATGCAGAGCCATGCCTGATTAAATAATTGAGGAGGAGGAGGAGGAAGACTGAAACTTTGAGGGTACAGTTATAGCAGAGCTGTTTTCAAAAGTCCATAATGTCAAGTAAAAGGTCAGTCCGACATGAAATAGAAGGAAGCATACTAGTTTGATTGAAAATTTCAGGCCAAATTAAGATTACAAAAATTAGAGTTACAAACAGTAGTGTTCTCTTTAAAAATAGCCTATACCAATAAGAAATAAATTTAACAAGGGCCAAAGCTTCAAAAGAACAGTTAATCACAGTTGTTTTTTTAATCTCAGAAGGAGGTCACAAAGAACAATCACCAGTTTCTTCTACAAATTGATTCATTTTGCAGAATATGCCTATATTTTCCACCAAATCTGCCTCTTAAGCACACTTAGGCTCATTTTTTTTTCTTTATCTATGCGGCAGATTGCATTCCCAAAAATTAACACAGCAATATTTTTGGCTCCATGTGCTCTGCCAGAACTCTGGCAAAACCCAATCAGAACGTATAGTCTCTTTTCCCTACTCTTGGAAATTGGAGAGACCTTCATGACCACCTTAATGAATGTAACATGGCTGAATTGAGTATGCTGGGTGACTTCCAAGATTAGGTGATAAAAAATGATACAGCTGCTGCCTGGTTGTCTCTTTTAGGGTGCCAATCAGGGAACCACATCACCATGCTGTGAGAAAACAAGTAAGCACCTGGAAAAGCCAAACATACATGTTCTTTGCTGGCAAGCATCAGACACACAGGTGAAGAGAAAGTGAATCTTTAGACAATTTCATCCCTCAGCCATGGGGTGACTCCAAATAAATGCTCATATTGTGTTAGGTCGCTACATTTTGAGGTAGCCTGTTATGTAATAAATTCTACCAAAAAAATTGGTAAATTGGAAACATCTACCAGAAATGTAAGTATTTGTGAAATAATGGGAAAGCAGTTTGTTAGCTATCAAATGCCACAAACATAAGGAATAATCTCTTGCCTCTATAGACTTAAAAACATGCATATCAATATTATCATATGATAGATGGCAGGTACATAAATATTTGATAAGTGCTATATGAATGGCTTAAAAAGGCAGCATAATAAACTAAATTCTGTATATGACAAGAACTAGGTTTCCATTATCAAGACATACATCTATTTCTCTGCTCTGTCTGTGTGTGTGTGTGTGTGTGTCTAGGACTTGTATTCAAACTGTCTACCTGCATATGATCTAAAATGAACAAATTCAATAGTTTGTCAATGTCTTTCAGACACTGGGAATATAGACTTTGCAAATCCATAGAAAACTCATCTAGTTGCATGGTTTCAAATGCAGTTACTTCAGAGCTTCAACATTTCTCTTGATAACTAGACTTATGATTTGACTGCCTACCCCATGTATCCATTTGGATATTTCTTTATTATGTGCTAGATTTTTTATTATCAAAGTCACATTATTTTACACCAGTACTACTGTTTTGGTAGTATAGGATTTCCTCCATTGGGTGTGGTCACTATTGTACTCTCACTACCAAAGCACCGATAGTTTTCTACTATAGGCCATTGTGCTAAACTCTACTTGATCCCTTGTTTTTGACCCCTCTTCCTCCAACATACCCTCTGAAAACCAAAGATCTACGCTCAGTTTTAGGTTCTATACAGTATGCAGTTCAGTGTTTTCAATGATGGAGCCTTTAGCTGAGATAGCTAAAGCAAACTTGTGGTCATATAGAAACACCACTCAGATATTTAAAAGCCATTTCAAGTTCTTGACTACCCCTTTAACCTACCAATATACTGTTCACCAATCTCAGTTAGTGATAACAACTAAACATATAGTTCATAATTAGGCTCATAATTCATAAGCATTTCAGAAACCCCTCAAGTTTATACATGGAGAAATCTTAGGAATATAAATATGATGGGCTGTTTCATGATTTTAGATCATATGTAGGTAGACAGTCTGAATACAAGTCCTATCTTTGTGAGGCTTATTTCATATACTTTATTAAATTAGATGAATTGGATGTTATGATATTTCAGTTACAAATCTTTCCTAGATATTATGAAAGATTGTAGTATATTTAAAACACTGGTTTTGGTTCAGTTATTACTTTATCATTCAAGGGACTTTTCATATAATTAAATTTAAGTATAAAACTTAATCTTTTATTAACAATTGAGTTTTTAGATACACAAAAAAATCAAAAGTAATAATTTTACTTTAGATAGAAAATCTCACTATATTTAACTTACACACATAACCTAATGGGTAAAGCAGGGTACGTTTGCAAATAAGCTACTACTGTTTTATCCTAATTGTATCAATACAGTAATGAATTTAAAGTAAATTTAATATTATGATTCAGAAAGTTATTACTTACTAAAAGGGAAATAGATGAGTAGTCTAATAAATGAGTGCTTGATTTTTTTTTCATAAGCAAGTAATTCTAATAATGCCTTGGGGGGTTTTCAAGATACTACTATGAATTTGGAGTTGCTTTCAAACATTTATTACTATGACCAACCATAACTTCACACATTACACAATGTATCATACAAAAAAAAAGCCATGTTAATGCTTAATTTTCCATTATAACCTATCTTATTCTATTTCATTTTAAAATAAATACTGGATACAAACTTGTAAATTGATTTCATCATCAACTAGTGCACCTGCAAAAGGGTGTTGGGGGGAAATTCTAACACCTTCACACAGAAATATTAAAATAAAAATAAATTATCTAATCACCTTAATTTTCCATGTGTAAATATTCAGAAATATATTTACATTGATGTAATTCATATTGACATGTAAATAGATGTATAATTGCTATTCAACCAGCCTCATGCTCAGGGTTATTCATGCTGTGTGCAAGGAAGTTTTGCAGGCCTTTTGAAAAAAAATTATTTGGAGCTATGTGAATCATGCTGTAAAATCTATCCTGACTCAAGAAATCCTTTATATCTTTATCCACATAAAAAAGCCCATCTATTTATAACTTTTAAGAGTTATTAATTGGGGAAACCTCAAATAATAATCCCAAATTTGCAATATCAGAGAGCTGAGTAACCATGTATATAAGCCATATACATATATATATATATATATTCTTCTGGCTTTCCATGGTTACTGTGATTTTCTCTTATATTGTACTTTGTAAAAGTTAACAAGTTTAAAAACAGTAAGACATAAATGTGACCTGTGGGAGGAGCTGGAAAAATTGGACAGCAACTCAGAAGCATATAATGTCCCAGGAAGTCCTACTGCACACTATATTCATATACCTGCATGTAGTGTGTCTATGTGAGCCAAATGGACCATGGGCAGCTACGCCAGTGAATGCAAAAGATCTCAGAATAATAGACCACGGAAATCACCCAAGTCTTTAGCCTTGGTGGTTAAATAATATCTACAGTTTCTACTGCAATAAAGGGATGTTTTAGAATCTAGACATATGGCCTAAATATTATTTTAGATCACAACAAAGTAGTATAATATCTATCTGACCAAGGTATGAAACCCTGCTATAAGGTTGTAGCAGTAGTGTTTTCTTAAACCTTTTTTCATTAGAAAATGAAAAACTGTCATTTCAAAGCTGCAATGAGTTTTCAGAGTCACTAGAATTGAAGGTTAATTGTTTCACTTTTGGGGAAAAAATACAAACATCTGTAAAGATCATTTCATTATTTCACAAATGCAAAGCCCACACTCTATTATTCAGAAATAGATTTAAAATATTGAATAAAATAGAATTCCAAAGTTGTATAGGCAGAGATCATGTTTCCTTTTGAGAAATGGTTATTGGCTCTAGATGGATTTAAAGTGCAATATATGTAAATTGGTGCTTGTTCCCATGCTCCATCTAGCCTTGTTTGAGTTATTTATTTGCTGATGACAAAGAGATGAGAAGGAACTGCAATGCTAGAAATATGTCAGGACAGAATTCACATCTTACATAGTAGCAAACTGCAAATATTAACAACATAGGCTGCTGATGATCTGATTGGTTTGAGCAGCAGTCCACAATAGGAAGGATAGCAACAATTTAATGCAAAATAGCAGAGTGTGATTCTGGTGTGTGTGGGGGTGGGGTGGGGTGGATAGTGTATCAGTGTCCTAGAGCTATCAGAACAAATTACCAAGTAGGTGACTTAAAACAACATAAATGCATCCTTTCATGTTTATGGAGGCTAGAAGTCTGAAATCAAAGGCCTAAAGGCCATGTTTCCTTTGAATAGGTAGGAAAAATGTTCTCTTGCCCTCTTCTAGCCTTCTGATAACTGCTGGCAATCCTTGGCTCGCAGTTATATCCCCCTAATCTCTTCCTCTATTATCATATAGTAGTCTCTCGGTGTGTCTCTGTATCCAAATTCCCCTCTTCATATAAGAACAGCCACTGGAACAGCCCCTCAACCTGATTAAGTATGACTGTATATCAACTTGATGACATCTACAAAATCTTAGTTTCTGAAAAATGTCATATTCACAAGTATTAGAGGTTAGGATTTGAGGATGTCTTTTTGAGGGTCAAAATTCAACTCCTAACTGGGATTGGTTGTAACTTCTTTTTGTCTTAAGATAAAGAAAAAAAAATGATTTGTCTACTTAATGGAGATCTGATTTTTTATTCTTCCAGCCTGCTGAGTCTCACTCATATACTCCATCTATACAGGAATTCACCATCTATACAGGAATTCAATAATAGAATACATGTTCATTGATTCTCACTAAGAACTTGTCAAAGAATCAAGTAGCATGGATTGAACAAAAACTGTACATTATCAAAAGATATCATGTGAAATATATAATGATGCCATTAATTTTATAAGGTGATTTATAAAATAGTGTTTTGAAATTTTCAATATATTAGTATTCAGTTCAGTTGTTTTCCTTTTAGAGAATAAATAATAAAAGATTTATCTTTATGCAAAAAACAGTATTAAGGATTAAATATCAATCACTCCTGAAGGTAATACTAACAGTGTGAATTTCCCATTAATGATTTTGTCTTAAAAAAACTTAACACAATTCACACTGTGAAGTATTCACTAAATTGCCATATGTCCATGGTACAGTGCTGTTTCCCTGGAAGTTTGACACTAGACATTAGTATTTTCACTTAAGGAAGGCAAGGCTTGATAGAAAAGTAAATTAAGTTAAAGACTACTAATTCAATAGCAAAACTGGAATGAGAAGGTATAGTTAAAATATTATTTTTATATTTTAATAATGGTTATCATTTAATAAATATTAGCTAGACCTTATTTCATAAAAACCATTGCTATTTTCCTAATTATATTATTATTTAATATTATAATATTAAAGTTATAAATACAGAAGAATTTAAACACACTAAATAATTGGAGTACTTAATTATATATTTATTAAAACCATAGCAAAATATTGATGACTTCATATTAAATAAGTTTTAACTAGTAATTATAATATACAACATCAAATAATAGTTCATTCTGTGTTTTTTAATAACTCTAACTTCTTATTAAAGTTTTAGCAGGAATTTGGTCAAATCTTACCATTGATCTCCTCTCTAAAACTTCCTGACAGATGAATATATACCAGTGGTGATGAAAATAACAGTCAAGTTAAGAAATTTACTGCTTTATCAATATGAAGGTAACATCCTGTGACCTCAAATGCAACAAGTTCTCTGGTAATGTACATGGGAATACATGTCTTAGAAACCAAAGTAAGGTGTTCTGTCATATAAAACTCACTCTATACTTCTGAACTGGCCAAGATCAGTTTATCCTATAAGAAAATGAGTCAATTAGTTTACTTTCAGGTAGCAGGGATATAAGTGTTCAGAGATGTAACACATCACAGTGTACAGAAAACAGAAAGTGCAGGAGAAAGGCAGGATTTCAGAGCTCAAGGTTCAATAATTCCTTCTACATTTCTAGCCAATTATTTTGTCTATTTTGGATAAACTCAATCTCTTGAAATGGCAGGTGACAAAAGTAGTTCCTAAGTCATCTGTGAGGGTTTTAAATATGGTCATAAATCAATATAAACTAGCAAAATTTTAATGGAATTTTCCACAGAATTAGAACAGCCCTAAAATTTTAATGGAACCAGGAAGGACCCCTGGTAAATAAAGCAATCTTGAGAAAGAACAAAGCTGGAGGCATTGCAGAACCTGATTTCAAACTATTCTACAAAATTATAGTAATCAAAATAGAACAGTATTGTCATAAAACAGATATATACAATAATAGAACAGGAGCTCAGAAATATTTAATTCACTTAGAGGTCTACCTGATTAGAGAGAGAAAAGTTAGCTGAGCTTAAAATGTTGCTAAGCAAGTCAACTCCTTACAATGCCTTTTCTTTATAAACTCAAGACCATGTCCCTGTGAAGGCTTTGTTTTTCTGTTTCTCAAATCTCCTCCTTTCCCAAGCAAGAATTCTAATACTGATTACTGGAAACCTTTTAACCCATTAACCTCATGATCATGTGGATTTTCTCATTATACGGTGACTATTATGCCAGGCTGATGGTGACAAGAAACCCTGCATACATTATTTGATGTTTGTGGAGAATATCACTCTACTTATCCAAATTCTTGTCATGTCCTTGACCGATCTTTGATCATAATTGGATTTTATTTATATAATATCTATCAGTCAATTTTATACATGTTTCTAATAAAGGTGATAGCTGGAACAATATTAGCACACTACTTAAAACTTTCCCAGTACTTACGTTATCTTGTCTTCTTTTCAAGATTGCTTTAAATTAACTTAAAGAAGTTTACAAATACTGTAATATGGAATCACTTTTATTCTTATTCTGTTTCTTTATTTTATCATATTGTATTGCCTCCAATAAAATAAGGCCCACTCAATGACTCAAATAGTGAGAAATCTGTTAAATAGTATGAGTCTAGTACTAATTTAAGTGTGTGATATGTAGGTGATGACTGCTCAGTAGAAAACAGATGGGTTTCCCTTTTTTATGAGTCATGTGTATAAAGTATCAAAAGGACAATTGTTATCTCTTCTTTCCAGCACTTATAATCATAGATACTATGCAAGTATTTCACTTCCCAAGGAATGACATAATACTACTAATAAATTATTGTATTAATATTAAAATAGAGGTTAGAGTCTAAGTCAGGAAGCCAAGTTACAAATTAGAGTTAGAATGAATTTGTAAAGTTTATATTCATTCTTTCAAACGCCCCTTTACAATACATCTACAAAGTGCTATTGTCCTTTATTACTACTTTTCACAAAGTTAGTAGAAAATAAAGAATGTATATTATAATCGAGTGTGAAAAGGCTAAATCCATGGACTACTGTATAAGAAAAAATGTTATGTTTACAACAGTTTTTTTGGTAATTTCTTTTTCTTGATAAGAGCATATTTCTCATCCTCCTTAATAGCTAAGTTAGGGTCAAGTATAACTACCAAGACTGACCGTAAAACTAATTGCACAATTCATTTACATACTTTGTTGCATTTACCATGGCAATCTTGGAGGTCATGTATTTTTAAATGGTTTAACCACAGGATGGAAGGAATATGGATCCCTAAATTACTATTTGCAGTACATCTCAGATGAGTCAACCCACACGTGCTGGTATATGAGATGAGGATGTAACAACTATATGTTTTATTATATCCTGAGATTTCTATGGTTTTTATTTTTATAGTAGCAAAATCTAGACTGTTCTCAGATATGAAAGAAAGTAAGGGAAAGAAGGAAGTAAGGGTGGGAGCGAAGGAGGGAAGAAAATATTTGTTTCCCTGTTGCCTCTTTATAGATAAAATTTACCATTTTTTTAAAGATTTATTTATATATGTGTACAAGAGCTAGGGTATAGGCCAGTGTTGCTGGAGGTGAGAGAATTCACCAGAGACAGAGTGGGGTACAGAACAGGCAGATTGACTGAAGTACACTGCTGAGGGGAACAGCAGGTGAGGCAGGAGAGGTCTGCTTGTGCCATGTGGGGCCCCTCCCTGGCTGGGGATTGAACTCCTGCTGCTGTTTTACAGTGCTGTGCTCAACCTGCTGTGCCACCAGGGAGGCCCTCCATTTTTTTTTTTTAACTAAAGAAACCAATGATGCTTATACCCTCATCACTTTGCTATCTAGTATCTATTCCTGAACTCAACTCACTAAGACTTAAGAGAGCCTGTAAGGAGTGTCTGTTACTAACAGGAGACTATCTTAAATGCCCTTAAATCCTAAGGAGTTTAATCAAAGGAATAGATACATGTTCAACATTGTAATTTTAATGAGTTAACCTTTGTATTGTGTAACACAATAGTGACTTACAGAGGTTTTAGACTTAGTGCTTCTCTCCAAGTTTCTTTTATCACTATGCATGCTTGATTTTCTAGGAATCTACACATTGTATTATTCTTCCTAGTACTAAGGTGGATAAGGAAGCTCAGAGCTCACCATATCCATGCCACACATCAAAAAGCAGACTCGACCTTTGGGTATGAATTCATTTCTTCAGGAAATAATGGAAATGGCAATGAGTCTCCATTGTTTCTCTTTATGGCAAGCTCAAGGACCATGAATGCTAACAAAATAACTAGAGGTTAAATGTGACATATGCAACAAATCCAGCAAATTCAAGTTCCTTGACCTTTTCTAATGTGGGTTGTATTCATCCTGTGGAATTTTAATTTGACTCCACTCTCATGTTAATCTATCAGTCCATTTTAGTGGGTGATAAAAGAAGTTAGAGGAAATCATAAAAATACATAGTTGAGAGATGTGTGAAATTGAAGTCAGAAATTTAATTTTCTCTGGAAAAAAATGAAAGGGAACCCCACTGTGGCAGTTTTAAATTAATTTGTTAGAAAAATAGATTAAATGTATACAACACTGGGTGACACAAGAATCATAAGGAAAGGAAAGCTTTGAGACAAGTGATTAAAACTGAGAGTAAAGAAATTTGACACATGAAAAGTGATATAGGCTATAAGAATTACAGACTCTATGTGAGGCCTTTTACCATAAGTTGATTAACCATTACAGTAGTCCTTGAACATGTGAATTAAAATAAGATAAAATCAAATTGACCCAATCACCACTCAGTGACTCTAATAAGAAATCTCCCTGGTGATGTAGCAGGTTGAGCTCCACGCTCTGAAGCATCTGCAGCACAGCAGCACGAGTTCAATCCCTGGTCAAGGAAGGGACAAACATGGTGCAGCAGACCTCTCCAACTTCATCCCACTGCCCCCTCAACGGTGTATTTTTTATTTGATAAGCCTTCTCTGCTCCCCACTCAGTCTCTGGTGAATGCGCTCACCTCCTAAACCTCTGGCCTGTACCCCAGCTTTCTTATGAATAAATAAATAAATAGATAGATAGATAAATAAACAAATCAGCTTTTACCAACACCTTACTTACAGGCCTAGGTTATTATCCAGTGTATGGACACAGCACAGCAGACTATGAAGAACAATAAAGTAAGATTTCTGGTTTTAGAATGACTACTTTTATGAAATTAGGTAAACACAGTATCTTTGAGCTTTACAGTTTTGCCGATGTAATGAAAGTAAGAGTACACATTCACCCCTACTATGCAGCTAGTGGAATTGTCAAATGAAGAAATTTATTAAAAGTAGATTAAAATTACAGCATGCACATTAATTTTGAAATATTAGATTATATGTGTTTAGATATATAGTGGCATTTCTTCCTCTGCTAGAAAACTACTGGTCATCAATTATAATCTCATATCTATAGATCTCAGATGAGTCTTAACTTGGTATTAATCACTAGAAAATGCTCTGAACACAAACTTAGGTAACCATCAAGTAATAATTCAATTTAACTGATTATGATTTATAGTGTGTATCTGTGAATCTTACTGGACACTAAACAGACTTCACTGGGACACTGGGATTTGTGCTTGTTTCCATGTTGTATAGAGAGTTTATAGAATCTAAGAAGGTTCAAGATCATGGGAAGAAATGAACACACAATTATTTAAGGAAAATGAGTTGGAAAAATTGAGCAGTGTTAAAAATCATGTTTCTTTTTCTTTTGTTTCACTTTTCAAGCACTAGGTAGTTATTAAAATAAGATCTGTGGGCCTCCCTGGTGGCGCAGTGGGTTAAGCAACGCACTATGAAGCAAACCGCAGCCACTGCAGCACGAGTTCGATCCCTGCTGCCGGCCAGGGTGGGG
>JAGFMF010012069.1:10087511-10139193 GCA_019455555.1 Galemys pyrenaicus | reverse complement strand
TTCTGCTCCCCGCTCTCTGTGGTGAATCCTCTCACCCCCCACACCTCTGGCCTGTACCCCAGTGCTTGTATGCATAAATAAATCTTTAAAAAAAAAATAAGATCTGTGACAGTTCCTTTTATTCAATCAATTTCATTTTAACCACCACATATACTAATGTGATTATGCTCACAAAACTGTACTGCCAGATTTACCAACAATAATACCAAATACAAATTAAAGATAGTGCTTGTCAAGCATTCCCACAGAATTTTGCGTTGAGTTGGAGAGAAATGGTCCAACACAGAAAAACGAGTTAAATAAAAATGATTCCTTTGCAGCTAATGTAAATTTCCAGTTTGACTACAAGAAAAAAACAAGGGAGCTTATTTGGAAAATGAAACACCAATAGAATTTTGAATACTGAATTTCTAATGACATTTAACTCAGGATAGATAACTATCTGCCTTAGTTAAGTCATCAAATATGGGATTTCTCTTTTATCTTTATGAAAGCAATTTTCTTTCCATTATTTTCCTAAAAGTTGTAAAAGTGAAGTTAAAATAAGTTCTTGGAAAGTGAATGGTTCATGTATCTACATAAGGGCAAATCAGAAATACATTATTATTAATTAAATATATAGACATACATGCATATATGTGTATAAATATATGCATTTACAGGTTTGTATCTGTATAATCCCTAGGACATACTTTCAAAAATTGAAAATGTCAGGCATTCTAATTTTTAATAAATATCTTCACGCATTTATGGAGTGACAGTAGAGAAGGATAAAGAAAATCTTTTGTTGCCCTCCAGGAATTTCTTAACTATCAGATGAGACAAAAACATCTGTACAACTGAAGTAGCCTAGGTGAACACAATTATATGCCTGTTGGATAATGTCCTATTTGAACAGGTGATGTAAATAGATAGTGAGTTATTGTGGTGTGCTGCTGTCTAATATCTTGTTTAAACAAGTTGGCCCACCAGACTGACCTAAGGTACCATATATAAACAAAGAGTGCTACATCCTGACTAATGATTATTTCACAATTTCCTGGAAAGGGGATGGAAAGGGGATCACACATGTGCAGTTAGTAAAAGCCTTGACTTAGACAGACCTGAGTCTCATTAGCATGCAGGAAAGCACACCTCTGGGTGGAGATATAAAATGCAAATGAACATGCAACCTATGAAGAGGCATGTACCCCATCTGTGCAACTCACCCCAGAACATGCTATGACATTACTTCTCTCCGCTTTGCCCTGATAGATTCACTCCTTAAAAATCTCTCCCTAACTGCTTTTGGGGATCCAGGCTGGGAATTTTCTCTTCCAGTCTTGACTCCCTTGTGCACAAGTCTAATTATGCCTTTGCCTGGATGTTAGACTTTTTTGTGAAATTCTTTTACAAGCAGCTAGAGCATGTAGAAGAAACCCCAGGTTGATAACACAATAGCATATCTTGCATGGCACAGAAGTGTCAGTCACTAGTGTACATTTTGTGTGAGTCACCTATAGAGAAAAAAAAATATCCAACTTATTGTTTTATAACTTACATTTTTTTATTTATTTGCAACCCAAACAACATGACTGAAAAGTCTGAGCTACATAAGCACTGTATTGCACATTTTACATATAACTTTAATTTACAGAATAATTACCTCTCATAAAATTCATTCAATTCATCTCATGTAACCTTTAAATATATTTCAAAACTATATCTGAGAATGTGCTGATTGGAACATCTACAAATTTTAGGAAAGTAGTTGGTGTTAAAAGAGGGTATTTATATAACGTTACAGGCAATAGCTTCTCTTTTAATGGTCAAGGAGACATCTGATTTATCAAGTGCATTCAGACAAACATCTTGCAGAGAGAAAGGGGATATGTAAATAATTACACAAAGCAGCCAAATTGTCTCAAGATTCTGGCTTAACACATCATAAGGCACCACACAGGATGGTGAAACCACCTGTTTGAAGAACTAAATCATTAAATCTTTTGTTGTTGCTTGTGGTTGGAAAGGCAGAAAATTTACAAGACAAGCCTAAAGTCCCTGTTTAGCTTTATCAGCCTATAAACTGATGATTTACTTGTAATTGAAGGATTCATTCAAAAATTTTGCAATGATAACTATAAAATTTCTTTTTTCATGTAGGAAGCAAAGGAAAATCTTGTGCAGGAAGTAGAAAACTTTCCGGTGGGAAATTTGATGCTAATTATACCAGAAGCATCCTCTACAGCACAATTTCTTAAACTTTAATGTATATAGCTATGATTTGGGAGCACTATGTCTTAAACTTTAATGTACATAGCTATGATTTGGGACTTTGTTAAAATACAGATTGTGATTCAGTATTTCTGGTGAGATGCTGCATTTCTATAAAGCTCCAAATGTAACGCTGTTGCCTGCTAAACTTTGAGCAGCAAGACTACGATATATTACAAGTCTCCTAAGAGCAGGTTTTGTATCTTAACTCATGTTTACTTTTAAGTCAAGTGTGTTTTTATTATTTTAACACATTTTAATTAGCTTTATAGCTAGTTATCTCACTGTTGCAATAATAATTTAATGTTGCTTATAGAGGCATTGAATATTTACAACTAGATTTAAATTTAAAAATGTATCTGGGAGTCAAAGCCAAAGGAAAAAAGGAGTAACACAAAGAATATTATGTTCTCAATTCATGCTGTCTATAAGTTCTTAGAAACTGCAATTTTAAGCAAAAGGATGTATAACAAAAGCAAGTCCTAAATAAGGTCATTTAGATCAACCTGAGCCCAAACTGTTTTTTTTTTTGTTTGTTTTTTATCTGCATTATAATTTTACAATGGGAAGAAACAGCTCATGTCAAGTACCTGCTGTAGTTGAATTTAGTTTGCTACTAGATGTGAATCTAAAATGAGGTTCTCAACTTCAGTGACCACGTGTCCTGGTTTGCTGGAAACAGTCCTCAATGCTAATTTTTTAAAAGATTTATTTATTGATGTATACAAGAGCTGGGGTATAGGCCAGAGTCGCGGGAAGTGAGAAGATTCACCAGAGACAGAGTGGGGAGCAGAACAGGCAGAACTACTGAAATACACTGCTGAGGGGAGCAGTGGGTGAGGTAGGAGATGTCTGCCATGCCATGTAGGTCCTCTCCCTGGCTGGGGATCGAACTCAAGCTGTTGTGCAGTGAATGCTTCACAATGCTGCACTTAACCCGCTGCGCTACCACGGATGCCCACTCAAAGCTAATTTTATCAATTTAATAATTGATACTACTCCCCATTCTAGATTATATTAAAAATTAAATAGACACCTTACAGTTAATCCTTTTAAGTAGCTTTTTACCTGAAATAACCTAGGCCCTATATTGATCAATTAACTTCTTAAAGCATGAACAGAGAGAGTTTTTAAGCAAATGCCCAAATATAAGATAAGCTAAATAATCCATAGTATTCTTAAATAAGCTGTTTATTTTACTACTATGAATAATGATGGTGCATTAGATATTAAAATTATTGTTTTTATGGAAATCATTGCAATGAAAGTTCTTAAATTTATGTTTTGTTACATATCAACACAAATATCTTGATTTTTAAGATACAATACAAATTACTTCTTTGGTGATATATGTGAGTTCCCATTGCTAGGAATCTTTACAACTGGCATTGCAGAGAAAAGATATCTAAAAGTTATTTTGAGTTTCTCAGATTGCATATCTAGATATGTAAAATGTCTATTAATCTTATATTTCCCAAAGCGGTCCACTAAAATAATGAGGGGCTTTTGCTTAGATGGATGACTTTTCACTTTGTAATTAAAAAAGGGTAAGGTGGCCCTTTATCAAACTTTTATTTAGGAGAAAGATGTGTCATGAAAGAACTTAAGGCCATTACTAATTAATAACATAAAGTCACAAAGCAGACAAAAATCAAACTTTCATTGACTTCTTGAAGATTTTAAGCAGTTTCATTGATTAAATCTTCATAGTGATAAAATTTCCTGAAAATATATATGAGAATTTATAATGTGTTCAGTTCTCTATACTAATTTTTATGCATTACTGTTTTTGAAACTATATAAATTAAATGTCTTATTTTTTAAGTAGACTGTTTATAATAAAAAATTACCCTCCAATTATTCAACCTCTACTGATTGCAAAAGTCATTAAAAATAGTCCTGTTTGCTGGCCTAAGAGAAACTTAACCTTGTGAGATAATTTAATCCCAGTGTTTCTCTTTGTTCTAGAATAAATAAATTTCCTCTAAAATTTCTTTCCAAAAATTTGCTAGCCTGTATTGGATGCCTCTGTAGTAGACTTCCTTTTACCCTGTCTTTCTTTCAAAACACATGTCACATTTCATTTTATTTAATTAAATGTGTGCTCTCTTAATCAAACTACTCTTTTTTATGAGGATAAGTAATGTTTCTTATTTTTATATTCAGTATTCATATATTAGACTCAACACATAACATAATTTGTATATAATAGGGGCTCAGTAAATAAACACAATAAGGCAAAACTTGATAAAGTTTTAGATGATATATATGCAAATCTACAACTTAAAATATACTTTATTTCAGCAATATAGAAAATAGTAGCTGAGACCAAATTCCATATCCACCTAATTTGATTTTATAAAAAGCTTCAAATTAATGATAAACTCAATAAAAATATATTACAAATGCAAAATTGCTATAGTCAAATTACATTCTTTTTTTAAGATTTATTTTTATTTATTTATGCATACAAGAACTTGGATACAGGCCAGAGGTGCAGGGGATGAGAGGATTCACCAGAGACAGAGTGGGGAGCAGAAAAGGTGGATCCATTGAATATACTGCTGAGGGAGCAGCAGGCGAGACAGGAAAGGTTTGCTGTGCCATGTGGGTCCCCTCCCTGGCTTGGGATAGAATTCATGCCGTAATGCCTAATGATAGCTTGCTAGCACTGAGATTTTTAACCCCTGTGCCACTACCAGGGAGGCCCTTAAATTATATTCTTATATTATCAACATCTCTCATGATCTCCTAACATTGTCAGTTGTTTCCATTCATTGATCTTTTTCTCTTTTCAAATATCTTCTCAAATGCCATGTCATCAGACAGGAAATCCTGACTGCTCTATTTTTCTGTATTTCAATATCCCATTTATTATTTTCACAGATGTTATCATTTTTAAAATCCCATCATCTTGTATATTGGTGTATATCTATTTTCTGCTTAATAATTTGAATTCTTTGTGGGCAGAGACCTTGATACTGTTCATTTCTATATCCTCAACATCTATTTATTAGGATGCCTGACACAGTCAAAGTAGAAATGATTGAATGGATAGAGACACAAAATGTCACAGAAAGTTCAACTAAACAATGTTCATAAAAACTTAGAAAAAGTATATAATATGAGATGGAGTTTTGGTATTTCAAACAAAATAGCTCCTGTTATATTTACTTTGTTGGATCCATGACCTTTCGTTTGACTCCAACATTTGTCAAATTCATCTTTTAGTAATCGAGAATCATATCCTATTTTAATGTTAGATGGTTTTTTTTGATCAACCTCTAATTTAAGTAGTTTAGACCTTGTGCTTTAAAACTGAATCTTGCTGTTAAAAGGAATTTACCACATGACATCCTCCTTTTTCAAAAACTTTTACAATTTTATTTTTTTAATTTATTCTTTAAACTGAGATAGCATTAGGATTATCCTCATAAGGTATCACTACCTTAGGTACCCGCCATCAAATCACCCAGAATCCACCACATATTCCATTGTGTTTCCGTCACTGTCCTGCTACTTTATCAATAACTTGAACTAAATGCAGTTTCTTAGCTTCTAGACATAGAGAAGTTATATGTATATAAAAAAAGGATATTTAATTTGGCATTATAGCTTAAGATATAATGAGAATGACAAATATCAAAAAGACCATAAACAACAAGTACTGGTGAGGGTATGGAGAGTAAGTTTGTAGGTATAAAGACTAGTCCAGTGCTTATGGAAAACAGTATGGAGACTTGTCAAAATAAGAACAATAGATCTACCATATGATTCAACAATTCTATTCCTAGGCACCTATCTGGAGAATACAAAAACACTAATCCTAAGTGATAGGTACACTCTTGATTCACTGCAGCACTATTTATAATAGCTAAATTACAGAAACAACCTCTGTGCCCAAGAAGAGATGGGTGAATTGAAAAGATCAGACATAATGTACTACTACTAAGGTATAAAAAAGATTAAATCTGGCCAATTGGAACAACATGGGTGGAACTGGTGGTGATTTTGCTAAGTAAAATAAATCAGAAGGAGAAAGATAAATATTGGGTGATTTTACTCATATGTGGAATGTAGGGAAACAAAGCAAAGAAACTGATAGAACTAAACTCAAATCTGACTGTAGAATTGAATCCACCAGAAGGGGAGGGTTTGGGTTAGGGAGCACAGTGGGGAGGATACCCGATGCTATGGTGGAGGACTATGGAGAACTTGATAATGGACATAGTATAGTAACATGTATCTGAAAAGGTATGATTCATGTACAGTGATGTGATCTAACACTACCTCAAAAAGTAGTATAGCATTTGGTTCACATAATACATACTCTATGAATATTTGTTGATTAAATGAATAACATTTTAAATCTTCACAATTACTGTTCATTTTTTTCAATGCCATCATATAAATGGGGAAACTGAGGTTCAAAGAAGTTAGGGGACTTGTCATCACATATATAGTAAGTGACTATATAAGCAGATACAAGTGTTGTGATACTTTATCATAAAATATTTGGGCACAGATCTCTTAAAAGTATAGATATACACCTACAATGACCATGATACCATTATCATGCCATGCAAAATAAGAAAAACTCTATTATATCATCTAATATCATATATCAAAATTTTTCCTACCTCCAATAAGTTTTCAACCTAGAGTCTCACTCTTATGTATACATAGACAACTCAGGAACATAATTTCCTGAAAAGAAAGGCTTCAATATGAAAAAAATGAATTTAAGATTAACAGTCCAGAAAAATGGATCTCAGAAGAAATGAAGACAATTCAGTAGCAGTCAAAAAAAAAAAAGAACATTGCAATTAATGTCATCAGAGAGCATGCATACTGTATATGTTAAAAAATGAGGGAGTCTTGGCCACCACAGAGGTCAGCATTTCAGGACAGAATAATACAGAGAATGTTGAAAATGGAGCAGGAGGAATATTACACACAACTTGAGGCACAAAACACAGCATAATGCATCTGGAACTGAGACTGGAAATGCTTGATTTTTGATATCAATATTGGATTTTTTGGATACCACATGTCAGGCGAATCTGGAATATCTAAGATTCTGGGTGTAGCAAGAATGTATATGCACCATGGATTAGATGAAACTCTTAAACTAAAATTAGTGAGAGAAACCTTGTTGAGGTCTTAGCTATGGTTATGAAACAGATGGTTTCATTTGTAGAGTTACATATGGATAGAAACAGTAGAAGAAATGGTCATCTTTAAGAATCTTTGTTAACTCTGTGTTTTTGAAAGGACTGAATTTATTTCCATAAAGGAAAGTCCAAGGCCAAAGGCAGAAGCTTTCTTAGTAGTATAAGGCTTGCTGTGGATTTTTGCTTGGGAGGGAGAGAGCAGATTCTTATTTTAAAAAATATATATTTATTTACTTATGCTTACAAGAGCTGGGGTAAAGCCAGAGTCATGGGAGTTGAAAGAACTCACCAGACAGAGTGGGGAACAGAAGAGACAGAGTGACCGAAACACACTGCCCAGGGCAGCAGTGGGCACAGCAGAAGAGGTCTGCTATGCCTTGTGGATCTCCTCCCTGGCTGGAGGCAGGGATCAACCGCTGCAGTGGCTGCGGTTTGCTTCATAGTATGTTGCTTAACCTGCTGCACCAGCAGGGAGGCCCTGAAAGAGTAGATTCTAATGCTTACTTGAAAGGTTACAGAAAACTAGAAAAGCCTGAGCAGAGTTGGTCCCCGCAAGTTGCCATTTCCCTCTTTACCAAGAGAGCAGAGGACAAATGACCCTTGGGTGAAACCGCAGCGGTTGGCAGGAAATTACATTTGTGGGAAAATCTTTGCTACTGCTATTTTTATGCAAAGGCCGCTCCACAGGCCCTGATGATACAGAACCAGCTGAGGCTCATTTCCATACACGGGAAACTATTTGATATTTAATATTAGATTAGGCATTAAAGAAGCCATGATTTATTGGTCCATCTGACTATAACTTATTAACTGGTACCCAGCAATATTTGTCATTAACATCTTTCTTTCTCTCCATTTGGCACTTTTTCATCCAGGTCTTTCCATGAACTCACTTTATATACTTTGATCTCAGTTTGAAGGCCAGAATTTGAACTAAATGAAAGCAGCACTATCACTGGAAAATATGAGTAGATTTTAATTAAGGATAATGACTAAGGAGCCAAATTTTTGCCTAAGGATATGGCAAGTCTTAGGAAATAACTCTGGAATACGTTGTAGGCATATCAAAGTAGGAGGAAATGGGTGAGGGTGAATTTCCAAAGCCTGGAGCTGGAGGAAACATCAGGAAGGGCCAAGAAGCTAAAGCCAACACTAGTAAAAATTGCCTGAAGCCGAAGTAGACATCTGAAGTTAAGACAGCGCGGTCTCCCTCAGCGCTAAAGGGGCTTCTGGTACCAAACTGGAGAATAGCTGAGGGCTGTCTAGGCAACATGGGCGCTGTGGCTGAAAAGACAGATTTTAATAAATATTTAATAAATTAAATAGGTTTTAACAGAGGCTAATTTTTTTCTAAGAGGCACATAAATATAGCAAATCTGAGTCTATTTCAGGCTAAGTATGTGAATAGATGGATACAGCCCAGACAAGGTTGAGTCAAGGAGAGGAATTGCACTGCCAGGTTCAGTAAACTGTGTCAGCCAAGCCAAACTCTGGCCAAAATTGTGTTCCTTTAGGAAAAGGCATGGTTTCTCACTTTAACAATTTCATTCATTTTGTCTTTCCCTTTCCTATTTTGATGATTTCACTTTTGCCTCATTTCTAAGATCATTTCTTTTGTAAAATTGTCTCCATTTTTAAGCTAACCTAAAAAAAAAAAAAGAAGACATTCTAATGATGGAGACTTAGAGCAGAAAATAGAGGAATAAGCAGAAGTAAATTTTGACACCTGGGCTGTATTCCCTCTTTTGAATTAAATGTTAAAACTCACGAACTTGCTTTCCCTATACTACCTCCTTATGGTTACCCATTAACCGACTCCAGCTGCATTCCTGGATACTGATTCCTGGATCGCTGGTGCTGGTTAAGACAAAGAACTTGACTCCAGTCCTAGAATGCTTGAGTCGAGTCGTGGAGGAGTCCTAGCCAAAGACAGTGATGATTAACATAGTAAACCAGCAATGGGTGGTCCACAGGCAAGCCAGGAACCGGAAGTTGCATCAGGAAAAGTTAACAATCTTTTCAGCAAATCAACTTAACTCCAGGGGAAGAAATTTCAATAATGAGAAATTCCACCCAAGAATACTATATAAAGTTAGTCCTTCCTCTGGCAAAACGCAGATCTTACCCAATACTGTCCATCTGAGTCTGTGTGGAGGTCCTTTAATCCTGCCCCTTATAAAAGGCAACTTTTGCCCTTTAAGATACAGCCTATTTGTGCCTATGCAAACGTTCCTTTTGTTCCTTTTCTCTTTCCTTAACAAACCAGCCCTTTTCACTTACAATAAAGCTTCATTCCTAACTCACCTATACTGACTCCTGCACAAATTCTTTCCAAAGAAGTATTCAAGAACCTGTGGGGTCCCTCAGCACCCCTGGGCCTCATCACTTATACATGGTAAGACGTTTGGAGAAAGTGGAATATAAATAAAGATGCTGTATTGGGGGATGTTAGAGTAAATGGCATGCTTTCTTCCAACCAAAAACCTGCATTCAGTACTACAATTTGTATTTAGATGTGAAACGGAATCCAGAATTTGTCACCTATTATCTAAATTCAGAGGTAGCTACACTTTGATTATCTGATACAATGCTTAATAAATTTATTTTGATATCATGAATTGGAAAATGCCCACTCTAGTTTACTAATAGGCCCACCACTGAATATCTTATATTGAATTTTCTTCTATTTGTCTCTCTTCTACATGCTTCCTGTACGTATTTGGATTTGCAACTCTTGAGATGCTAACAGTGCATTGCTACTCCCTCGCTCAGCTAAAATGTAAGCTCCATAGGGACAAAGATATCTCTCAGGTTTGTTCAATGATGTACTCAAACAACTAGGACATAGTCAAACACATTCATTCAATACACATATATTGAATGAGTTAATTAATAACAGAGGGTAATATCCTCACTTTAGAAATATTCTTATATTACATCTCAGGACTTGCTATATCCTGAAAACTTTCATCTGCCTCTACCATTTACTGAAGCATGTGAACAGTTGAGGTATGAAGCTGTACTTCCAGAATTACAGTTTTGTAAACAAATGGCAAATCAATAAAATCTGATAAAATGTATTTCCTTGCCTACTTATTTGTCAAGTAAAATAAAAAGCATAACTCTTATAAAAGTGAACTAGCATTTCATTATGCTAATATAGTATAGCTATTAAATTAAGCACACCAGGAAAGTGATATTATCACCAAGTTAGGATACTGAAGCCAAACAAATATTCAGTATATTCATACACATAAAAATCTATAAGTATTCTAAAACTGAACATTAACACATAATGAATCTTTTTTTTTGCTTACAATAGCAACTAGATCCCACATAGAGCTAGATTAAAAAAACTGAATATCTGTTCATATGACAAATATTTTTACGTGATGAAATTTAAATAATAAGATTATTTCAGTTTCAGAATTTTACAACTATGAAGAACATTACAGTTAGTTTACTGCATATCCTTTTTGTTTCATCTTGTTTTGGTTATATTTCTACTGTCATCTATCCCCCAGAATATATATATATATTTTTTGAGCTATGAGTTACTGGATTAGCGGCATTATACAGAGTTGAACACCCACACTCATTAATTGAATTCTTAGAAAGAGAAACAGTCCCATTAATACCGTTTTATTTGTTGGATACTTCAGGCTGGCTTTGTACAGCTGCATGAACTAATGAGTTACCCTCTTTGTAGAAGTTAATCTGAGTCGATTTTCCATCACATGTAACTGAAGCAATCTTGATTAATGGGCAACGTTAGTACCTTAGTCATATAGAAGACAAAATTGAACTGAAAGAAGGAAACTACCCTGCAACGTTCTAGTAGTGAACAATCCAAGATAGCCAGATAGCCTAATATGCAGCTGTCCATCTTTAAAGCTTGTTTTTGTTATGTCTTCTTCATTTGTGGAAACGTGTACTTCTGTACTATTTATGTTTGGTATATCGATACCACTAGTTATTTTGCTTAAGCACAACTTGTGTCAGTTCTGCAATTTCCTGACTACTTTAGTGGATTCAGTAGCATCAAATGTCTCCAACCATCTGTTTGCAGCTTATCACAGAAATGGGATTAATTTGCCTTAGGGGATTCATAAATGATCTCCAGAAAATCCTAAATGCCCTCTCCATTTGGAGCTTTATACCAATTCTCTCTTCTTATACTTTTTCATTTTCAGTTAGAACAGAAATGTAGAAAAGCCCAGATGCATCATCAAATATGACTTTGTCACTCTTCTAATTCCCTAATTCTAATTTTTACACTTTAACATTAACATTTTTAGGACAGAAATCATTTTTTTTTAGCCATGTGTAATAGAGACTTCCACTGGCAAATCCTCCCTTCCACAGCGTATAGCCCAGAGATGCAGCTAGCAGAATAACACAGATTTGCATGGACTCATCTACATGTGACCATGTGACTTATTTTTGTTAATGGAACTCAAGTGGAAAAATGAGGGCTACTTCTGGGTAAGGCTTTGCAAAAAGAAATGTGCATCTTTCTTTCCTTTCTTTCCTCCTTCCATTATCTGGACATTTAAAATTATTAGGCTTAAGAAGTATACTGTGAAATGTAGTAGCCATTAGCCATATGTGGATATTTCAGTCTAAAATAATTAAAATTAAATACAACTAAAATTAAGTTCCCCATTCACAGCACAAAAATTTAATACACCATTATCAGTTTTGCAGAACATGAATGGATCAGATAAAGTTAGAAACAGAAGATGGAAAGAGTCTTTCTTGTAATTGGATCTCAGTGAGGAGAGCCTCCAAGTCATTAGGTACTATGAATATGAATTAAACCTCTGATTTGATCAAGTATACATTTGTAAATTTTTGTACATGTGTCATAGTATTTTTGCCTCTCCTAATTAATACAAAAGATTAACGGTTTTGTTTTAAACAGTTTTAACATCTTGTCAGACATCTGGAAGATTCTTTGCCTTCTTTTGTATTTTGTTTGATGGTTTGATGGATTCTTTTCACATTCTAAATCAAGATAAATTATAACATGCATTTTAAAGCAGGAGGTTTCAAAATAGCTTACTCAAGGAAATAGTTTAAAGAAGGTTCTCATGGAAATGAATTCATGAAATAGGAACAATGATGAAACTTCAGGTTTCTGCTATTTCCTACTTAACTTAGAAGATATTTCTATAAGCATGAGGGATGAGGAGCACAAACATTAGGCTCAGAGTCTTTGTGATTGAGTACTGGTTTGCACCTTGATATTTGTAAAATGTGTAGTTTTACCAGTATCCATATATAACAATAATTGAGAATGTAAGAGAAACTAGAAAGATGGAGATCAATGTATCAGTTTATTACTGAAGTAAGTTGGGTTGGAGAATATGGATTAAATATATGGCAATAAGAGTCTCCCTGGTGGCACAACTAGTTAAGCAATGCATTATGAAGCCAACTGCAGCCATTGCAGCACGAGGTCAATCCCTGCCAACCAGGGAGGTGACCCACATGGTATTGCAGTCCTCTCTTGCCTAGCCCACTGCTCCCCTCAGCAGTTTATTTCAGTGGATCTGCCTGTTCTGTTCCCCACTCTGTCTCTGGTGAACCCTCTCACCTCCCACACCTCTGGCCTGTAACCCAGTGCTTGTATGCATAAATGAATAAGTCCTTAAAAATATGTGGCAATAATTATTTTAATGATACTTTGGAGCACACCATTTTGTCTTGATCTAACCCACTCAAAGAAAGTTTATGTCTTCACAGAGGATTCTTTCTAGATTATTGCTTCTCATTGAGGGAGGTATTTGAAAAAAGGATAGAATGAATATGAATTCCCAAAGTATAGGAATTTCAATAGATTAACATCACCATATATATAAATTTGAACTAAGGTATATCTTTCCCAGCATGATACCTATTTCTCCACATTAGTGAGGCAAAAAAAAAAAAGAAGAAAATGTAGAATTTCATAAGGATATAGGGAAATTTCTACACACACACACACACACACACACAGAAAACAGGAAGAAGATTTTGGCACTGTAACACTGTTTTTCCCCATAGAAAATGAAGATAGGAATATTGCTTGAGCTTGCTTTAAATATTAAATGGATAATATGTGTGAAACATTCAACTTAATTCACTATAATCAACTCTTACTACTTGTATTATTAGGAAAAATTTTTTTTCTCCCATTATTATTATTTTCTGTTGTCTGAACTTCCATAATTGATGATTAATTTTGTAGTAAGCTTACTGGAAAAGCTATGACATTTTACTTAGTAATAAATACTTTGTATGGAAACAGGTATAAAAGTAGTGATCTATAAAGTAATAAACAACTAAAGATACTTGGTAAAGAGTCCTAGGGTTATTCTCAGCCTCTTGCAGAAGGGGTATAAAGCAAATTTATTAATAAAAGGAATTGCAATCCATAAAACATAAAAATGAAGAGACTGAATATAATACAAATGTTACAGCAATAAACGCTGCGATAAGTCTCAATTCAGTTGAACTGCAAAATATGCCTGAAAATAAATTTAAGGTTATGATTATAACCATGCATGCTAAATTATGGAAAAAATAGACAAGGACACAATAAAGATCAAGAAAATATGAGACATCTACAACTAGGACTAATGGGTCCAAAAACACTATAAATGAATTAAAAATATAATAGAGAACTAAAACTGTAGGCAAATGGAAGTAATGGCAAGAATTAGTGAGCTAGAAAGCACAGTATCAAAGAACACTTAAAGAGAAAGAAGATAAAAATATTATAAATGAAAACAATGTAAGCTCTTTGGGATAACCTAAACAGAAACAAGATCCATATCATGGGAGTCCCAGAAGAGAAAGAGAAAGGCATTAAAATTTATTTTAACAAAATTGCTGAGAATCATCTCAATCTAGAAAATGAACTGACATCATGATCCTCTTGGATCAAGGATCCACCTATATGGACATCAAAGAAGTACTAAAGGAGCTATTAAAAAACAACAAAAATAAATGTGGAGGTAACAGACCTCTAAATTATAAAGTGGAGGAAAGAGTAAAAATGTGATCTATCAGAACAAGTTGAAGATAACAGCATGCAACAGCTCCAAAATAGTCCCATATATATTAATGTCAGTAGAACATTCAAAGAAAATACAAGAGTCACTCGCATCTCTCCCACACCCAGATCTACCAGATGGGAAGGGGGAGGGAGGAGGAGTATGAACAAAGTAGCATATGAGCACAAGATACTACAGGGATGGATCTTGGATGCTTTTATGGCAGCAGTGGTGTTGTATCAGCACGAAGAGGGGGATATTTTTTACCTTTCAGACAGGAGTTATAATGAAAACCAGTGTTAACTCAATTAAAAAATCTTAAGGAAATAGAAATTTAAAAATCAATAAAAATGTCACATAAGACAATGGAAATGGAACCTAAAGAAAACACAAGAGAAAGATATCAAAAAATAAAAAGACCAAGACAAATAAAAAAATAACTTCAATAATCACTTCAAATTTCAATGAATTGAATTCAAGACTTAAAAGGAATATAGTGGCTGAATGGATTTCAAAACAAAGTCTAGCCTGCTACTGTTTATAGGAAACCCAGGCACAGACTTAAAGTCTGGAAGATAATTCTATAAGCAAGTGGTCACATTTTAAATTTAAGAACATCTTTATATCAGATAAATTCTAGGAATACACCCAAAAGACACAAATACACTGATTCAAAAGAATACCTGCACCCCTATGTTTATAGATTTCCAATTTTAAAAGGTAAATTAGAGACAGAGATGGGCATAACATCACAATAAGGGTCAAATAAAATGAGAAGTGACAACAATTATATATGCATCAAATTGAGCACCAAGAGACAGAAGTAGTAATAAAACGTTAACAACAATACAATAATACTGGGGATTTTCATACTCATAATTATATGCAGATTAAGATAGAGAATAAGTAAAGAAACGATAGCCTTCAATGAGGAGTTAGGCCAAATAGGCTTAACAGATATCTGTAGAACACTCTACTCAAAAATTGCTGGATACAAGCTTTTCCAGATGCACATGGAATATTTGTAAGAAAAGAGCATATGTTCAGAAACAAATCAATTGTTAATAATATCACAGAGACTGAAATCGTACCAAATACTCTTCTGAACATAATAAAGAAAGCTAGAAATCAATACTTAAAAAAATCAGGGAAATTCATAAATAAATGGAGACTGACCAATATACGATCCATTAACTATTAGATATAAGAGAAAATTAAATAAAACATTTTAAAAATATCTCAAGACTAATGAAAATGAAGATATGCACTCTGAAAATCAATGGGATGAAGCAAAAGCAGTTTTGAGGGAAGATAATTAAAATATAGGTCAACATTAACAAGTAAGAAAAATTCCAAATGGAAAGCTTAATGTTACAGATAAAGTATCTTGAAAAAGAGAAACAAACATGATCTAAATTTAGTAGAAGAAATGAAATAATAAAAATAAAGCAGAATAATTAGCAAAAATTCAGAAATAAATGAAATAGAATTCATAAAAGATTAGTCAGACTAGAATTTGGTTCTTGAAGAAGAGAAACAAAACTGATTACACTCTAACAGAAAAAAGGAGAGAAAGCATTTATAAACAGAATTAGAAATAAAAGAGGAGAAATTACCATAGATATCATAGAAATACAAAGTGTCATAAGAGATTGTATGAACAATCATACACCAATAAACTTGATAATCTTGAATAAATGAACAAATTTCTAGAACAGTATGAAATTACAAAACTAAACCAGGAAGAAACAGAAAAGTGAATAAATCGATCACAAGCATGGAAATTGAAACAGTAATCCAAAAGCACCTCAAGGGCCTCCCTCCCTGGTGGCGCAGCAGGTTGAGCACCGCACTGGCACTGTGAAGCATAGGCTGCACAGCACTGCGAGTTCAATCCACAGCCAGGGAGTGACCCACATGGCGCTGCAAACCTCTCCTGCCGCGCGCCACTGCTCCCCTCAGCAGTGTATTTCAGTCCAGCTGCCTGCTCGGCTCCCCACTCTGTCTCTGGTCAATCCTCTTACCTCCCGTACCTCTGGCCTGTACCCCAGTTCCTTGAATAAAGATTTATTTATTTATGCTTACAAGAGCTGGGGTATAGGCCAGAGTCCAAAGTGGTGAGAGGATTCACCAGAGACAGAGTGGGGAGCAGAGCAGGCAGCTGGACTGAAATACACTACTGAGGGAGCAGCTGCACGAGGCAGGAGAGGTCTGCTGCTCCATGTGGGTCACTCCCTGGAGGGCAGCAGGAATCAAACTCGTTCTGCAGTGGCTGCTGCGGTTTGCTTCATAGTGTGTTGCTTAACCCACTTCACCATCAGGGAGACCCTAAATGAATAAATCTTTTTAAAAATTGCCTCAAAAACAAAATTCCAGGGTCAGCCTGCTTTATAAGAAAACTCTGCAAAGCTTTTGAAGAATTTACACCATCTTGTTCAAATTGTTTCTAAAAATCCAAGCAAAGAATGCATCCTATTACGTTTTATGATGCCAAAATCACCCAAATACCAAAACCAGATAAAGGCAACACAAGAAAAGAACACTACAGACCAATATCCCTGATGAATATTGGTGCAAAAATCTTCAACAGATTACTGGAAAATTGAATGCAACAATACGTTACTGTGATTATAAATGATGATCAAGTGGGATTTATCTCAGGAATACAAGGGTGTTTTAATATATGTAAATCAATTAATATAATACATTATGTCAAAAAACTTAAAACAAATCACATGATAATATCAACAGAGGCAGAGAAAGCATTTGATAAAATTCAGCACCCATTCATGATTAACTCTAAAGAAGATGGGAGTAGAAGGAATCCACTTCAACAGAATAAAGGTCATATATCATAAATTTACAGTACTTAATGGTGAGAAACTGAATGCTTTCTCTTCTAGATCAGCAACAAGGAAACCCACTGACACTACTCCTCTTTAATTATTAGAGGTTTTATCTTGAACAATGAGACAACAGTAGGAAACAAAAGGAATCCAAATTGTAAAAGAAAGAAAATTATTATTTGCAGATATATAATACTACAGAGAGAATGCCCTAAAGATTTTATCAAAATCTATTAGAAACAATAAATAAACACAGCAGTGTGACATTACAAAATTAACATACAAAAATCTGTTACACATTTATATACAATGAATGAGAAGAAAAACTATTCAATACACAATCAATTCACAATTTATCAAATAGCTAGGAATTAACCCAGGAAGAAATAGATTTATACAATTGAAACTACTAGATATTATTAAGGAGTTAGACATTGACATAGGAGATAGAAAGATATTTCATGCTCATAAATGGGAAGAATCTGTATAGTCAAAATGACTATTCTACCAAAAGTGATATATAAGTTTAAAGCAGTCACCATTAAAACACCAACAGTTTTATTCAAAGAATTTGAACAAAACGTATTAAAATTTATAAGGCACAATAAAGGCCCTTGAATGGAAACCCTAAGGAATCAAGAAACGGAAGTTTCATGTTACTTGACTTTAAGCTATACTATAAAACAAGAAAAATTAAAAGAATATGGCATTGGAATAAAAGCAGACACATGGAACAATGGTATGGATATGAAAGCCCAGAAATAATTGCTCACATGTATCAATCCTGAATTCATGATAAAGGAGCAATGACCATACAATGGAGAAAGGAAAGCCTCTTTAACAAATGATGCTGGGAAAACTAGACAATAATATGTGAAAGAATAAATTTGGATCACTCTGTTCCTCTATCCACAAAAATAAATTCAAAATGTATAAGGCTTAGATATAAGACCCACAACAATAAAATATTTAGAAGGAAATGTTGATAACATATTTCATGGCATCAATAATAAAGATGTCTTTGGAGATTTGACCCCTACTGGGAGGAAAATAAAAACAAAAATAAGCTATTGCGATTGCCTTGAGATTTAAAAGATTTTACACAGAAAAGTAAAATATAAGTAAATTAAAAAGACACCCTATTGAATGGACAAAATGTTCAGAGATTACACAACTGACAGAGGATTAATATCCAAGATATATAAAAACCACTTAATTCAACAATAAAAAAAAACAATTAATAGTTAGGCAGCAGACCTTAACAGAATTCACCAAAGAGAATTCCAAGAAGACCAACTGACACACAGAAAAAATGATGACCACAATTTTTAATAAAGGAGATGCAGGTTTAATCTGTGATGAGATAACATCTCTCACCCATGAGAAATGTATGGCAGTGTCTTTCACTTGAGCACACAGTATATTTTAAAAAATGAAATACAGTAAATCCTATTGTCCAGTTTAAAATAAATGAAGATTTGGCATTCAGCATTTAGCTGCAAGTAGAAACCTTAAAAAGCACATGCAAATTCAAGAAAATTAATAAATAATTAAGGGGATCTCCAGTTCTTTTCTACTGGTTAGATAATAGAAAAGACATTATAATCAGGCAAGGGTACACAAACATACATGCATACACACATGTATACACGGAATCACAGATGCTCAAAACAGAGAAGCACATGCAATTTATTAATGCGTGCAACATCTAAAAAGTAAATTGTTGGGGCTTCCCTGGTGGCACAGTGGGTTAAGCAACGCACTATGAAGCAAACCGAAGCCACTGCAGCACAAGTTCAATCCCTGCCACTGGCCAGGGAGGGGACCCACATGGCGCCGCAGACCTCTCCTGCCTCGCCCGCTGCTGCCCTCAGCAGTGTGTTTCAGTCGATCTGCCTGTTCTGTTCCCGGCTCTGTCTCGTAAATCCTCTCACCTCCTGTGACTCTGACTTGTACCCCAGCTCTTGTATGCATAAATAAATAAATCTTAAAAAAAAGTAAATTGTTACAGCTCTATTTGTTCTCTTTTCTAATAAGAGACTTCTACATGATAAAATATTCCAGTAAATTTTAGAGTGTACACTGTATCTGAGTTTCTTATAATATGTATACACTTAACTTTATCTGCACTGCTGAACCATGTATATCATTTAATAAGGAAATGTCTATGTTTCTCACTGGACTGAACATATACTGAAATTTAATAGGAAAAACAAGGACTTCTACTATGCAAAATAGACTATATAAGCAAGTTGAATAGGTCGATGTATTTATTTTAAAGGATCTTTGAACACTTCCATAATGGGAACACAGAAACACCATCTTCTATTTTTTTTTCTTTGTGGTCTAGTTCCTCTGTTTCAGTGATCTTCAAACTGTTAGTTTATGTCCCCTCTAAAGGAATTTGAAAACTTTTTAGTTATTGAACATTTGCAATATGATTCTTTTTTAAATCTAGGTTTAAGCAGTCATAAAAAATGTAATGTTTCTGGTATATTACATACATTGACATTAAAAAAGTTACATCTGTCATTTGAAATACATCATTCAAAAACCATCATGATCTGATAGAACCACATTCATGTGAGGAATAATGCATAAATAAGCCTCTTATTTCACAATGAGAAATTTTGTATTATTTATTTTATCCTTCAAATCATATTAACATTACACTTCCTCCACATATTCTTACTATAATATATCTTATATTTGGAAGTCTTTTACTGGATCACAGTAACTTACGTTTCTGAAGCAAAATAACATTAATGTAAATTGATATTTTTTATAAATTTTCTGTCATTAAAAGCTTTAAATGCTAAATTTTCTTATTTTCTACCAATTATAAATATTACTAGTAAATAATAGAATATATATTTTATAAATTTTGAGAAAAAAAATCAATCTACTTAAATTGTAAAATATAATTGGAAGTCTGTCCCTAAATGGGATGAATGAGTTATGTTTTTGCTTCTTCAATTGGTTTATGTAACACATTATATAACTGTGTGTATCTGCACATGTACATTACATATCGTCAGCAAAAGTCAAAACACACTGTCAATTCAACTTCTTTTCCTTTTCGTATAGATGCAAGTGCTGAGTAAAATTCATAATACAAATAGATAATAAGCATTGTGTTACACACTTTCTCTCAGTTTTTGTATTCCTTTGAGTCATTTGGTAACTAGACTATCTTCACTTTTATCAAAACCTAAGAACTAAAAATCACCTGGACCACAAATCAGTTTATTTTTTTTAAGATTTATTTATTTATGCATACAAGCACTGGGGTACAGGCCAGTGGTGTGGGGGGTGAGAGGATTCACCACAGAGAGCTGGGAGCAGAACAGGCAGATCAACAGAAGCACACTGCTGAGGGGAGCAGTGGGCACAGCAGGAGAGGTCTGCGGCGCCATGTGGGTCCCCTCCCTGGCCGGCAGCAGGGATCGAACTCGTGCTTCAGTGGCTGTGGTTTACTTCATAGTGCGTTGCTTAACCCACTGTGCCACCAGGGAGGCCCCACAAATCAGTTTAATACCTAGTCATTAATGACATCAATTCTCTTACTACAGACTCTAATATTGTAAATTTTTCCACTGGTAGACATATAGGCATCACACCACTGGACAATCCTAATACAATGAGTAAAAAGGAAGCCTTTTTTTCATAAAGTGAAGGGTGAGCATGAAGCGGAAGGAAATCAAGATGGTGCCTTGACTGGGAGATTCATTTTCACTCATACAAGTCAGTTTTAGGACAGAATACTGTGGTCATTGAAGATGTGGAAATTGCTCCACTTAAAATTATCTATACTCCTATAACCTTTTGAAAATCTAAATTTATTTTCCACGATTATTCTATATTTAGGTGTGTTTTCTCCTCACATATTTTGGATAGCAATGGACATGATAGGAAAGGGAGTAATAAAGTGAGTTGGAGGCTCTTAACTGCCAGAAGCCAGATGGGTGTGATTATCGTATGGATGGGGGAAGCAACCAAAGAGCTATGAACATTGGAGATGGTATTTCTCAAGTTATATGATCAAAAAAAAATGAAGATCCATTGCCTAGTTTATAGACTTGGGACACATTGGCATAAAACTAATAACTATCTCTAGGAGGGAAGGAAAAAAAACATTAAAACTTTGAGAAGTGATATAGAGTAATAATTATATTCATTTTTCCCCTAAAACTATTTGCAGTGCTCACTAAGGCACATCAGGGAAAGATGAATACCCAAGCATTTCAAGGACGTTGACAACAATATTATAGGGTGTATCACTATGCACCCCCCTCATTGAAGTGGAGGCATATGGGGAATTGGTGATAGTCTTATCTGAGACATGGTATACAATGGGTGCAGATGGTCTCAGAACCCACCTGCTAGTCATTTACCTTGTGTCTGAATGTGTAATTCTGATTGAAATATTTGGCAATTAATATAACTCCCCATATTGGGTGCTTAATTTGTGGGAGTGAGCGCTAACAAAGTGTAGGCAATTAAGCAGAAATCTCTGAAACTGCTGTGCACCCCCAACATACTATAATCAAAACAATGTTTTATCTTGGATGATTTATGGCAGAAATGAACATCACCTTTTAAAATATAAAGGGTTCAGAATGATTGTAGCCTTATCTCCATTTAGGTTACCAGTCTGGTCTCTAGAACAATTGCAGAGATAGTGAGAAAATACTACTGCAAACTCAACCAAATGGTAGTCTCAACTATAACCAAAGTGGGATAACAAATTATTAGGTCTATGGTTCGTGGTCAGTGATATGGCAAAGGCATTCTTCATTCTTTTCTTTTAGTTTGCAATCAGAAGGAATGAACAAAAACATTTATAGTTTTGTTCTAAGGTTAACTCATTTGCCATATGCCACGATATAGTGCAAAGAGAGCTAAACAATATGGACATTCTGTAGAGCATCACACTGATTCACTATGACATTTTACTAATAAGTCTAGATGAGTAAAACGTGGCTAGCATGCAGAAAGTCTTCGTGACACCCTGGTACTCAAAAGAGTGAGAAATAAACTCAATGATGTTTCAAGATTTAATTTTACAATCCTCAAACATTAGGGGTATGCTTAGATAATCTCTCCTACGTAAAAGACAAACGATTGCATTTTAAACTTTGCATCACACAAAATGTATTGCCATATTACCTTTTTAGGTCCTGAGGTAGCACATTCAAACCCTACAAAAACTGATCCAACCTTTATACTGAGTTTGCAAGCTTTGAGAACAAACTAACACATGAGAAAACACAACAGGATGACTAGACTGTGGCGTAAAGCCCTCTTCCTCTTGTACAACCATGGTGCAGGTATAGGTAGGGGAAAACAGGGTTACATGGGGATTGTGACGAACTCCTTGCAAGAATCATCACACAGACTGTTCCCGCCACCCACTCCCTTCCATAGGTGGGATTCTGACTGCTTCCCTCCAGATGTGTTCACATTCATAAATATCATTTACACCAAAAACTGTCTCAAGGTCAGCTTCTAGAGACACCAATCTGTGGCAAAAGTCAGAGAAATTGAGATTCTTCTGCACCCAGACTGAAAAAAAATGGACTTATGAATACACAGCATATGTTGTCCCATACCAAATATTTCTTCTTTATTCTTCATTATTCAGGACGACAGCCTTCCAGTGTATTTTGAGAAAACAGTATGTGTCATCAACTTTCACTCTTGAGTCATTTCTCTTTATTCTTACTCTGTAGGCTTCTGCTTCCCCTTATTTATCTTGACTCTAATAATAATGGTAATAGCTATCACTTAATAGTCACTTTCTATATAAAGCTCACTTTTAACTCTTTGTGTGAACTTACAGACACAAAAGTCACAAGACTGCTATTATTACCCCACCCCCTCATTTCACAAATGAGGATATTGAATACATTGAGGTTGAAACATTTGCTTGAAGTCATTCAATTAACAAAGAGCTGGAGTTTGATGATGATGAGTCCACCCACGGAGTCGCTATTCCCAGCACTATACTTTCAATAACTGGAATCATCTACTATCCATCATTACTTGATTTTGATCTATGCTAGACCTTGTCCCTGCTCCGTCCTACAAACATCACTGACCTAACACAACTAAAGCTACTAGATTTTTAATGACTGTTTTGGGTATTATAGGATAAACATTTACATGGTAGTTGAAATTTAACATACAGTGTCCATCTTCATTATTCACAGACATTTAACAACCTTTCTTTGTGATACAAATTCCTCTTTGGCTGTAACAATTCCTAAGTACTTAACATCCTACCCTGATCTAAATTCTTCTCTCACTGTGAACATATAAAATATACACATTAAACGTGTAGCTGATGTCACCTTTCTTCTCAGTAATTCAATAAGCAAATTTCAAATCTCTATTATTTTCTAAAATGCACCATACTAGCCATTTCTTTGCTTTATTTACTCTTCCGTATCAAAGAACAAAATGGAGAAGGACTGACCTCTTTTTAACAGACACGATCCAGTAAAGTATTAGTTTAGATTAAAAGAAAAGCAAACTCTCTTATGAGAATATAAACTTCCCATTTTCCAAAACGTTTGAGATACCTGAACTTAGTCTACTTACAAAAGCAGTTTTCTCATACTTTGTGTTGTAAATATTCATGTGAATATTCAAATCAATGCTATATGCATACAAAATTTCACACATATAAGATTTTTTGTCTTTTCACTATATTTTATTTACATTGCTATTAACTCCTCCAGCCCTAATACAATACTGCAGTTATCTTAACTTTATAATATGCTTTTATTAATTTAAAGGGAAAATGCCATTATTGTTCTTCTTCTAAATAATAGCAACTTTATTGCCCATTTTTCTATCATATGAATCTAGAATAATTCTTAATTAAAAAAAACCCTGTTGATCTCCTGTTATCAGAGAAATGCAAATCAAAACCACAAGCAGATGCCACCTCACACCAGTAAGAATGGTACATTAAAATAACTAGCAACAACAAATGTTGGTGAACTTGTGGAGAAAAAGGAACTCTACTACACTGCTGGTGGGAATGCATACAGGTCCAACCACTATGGAAAGTTGTGTGGAGGTTCCTCAAACTACTAAAAATAGAGCTCCCATATGATCCAGCAATCTGAAGGACATTTGCACACCTATGTTTATCAGGGCACTTTTCACAATAGGCAAGCTATGGAAACAACCCAAATGTCCAAAAATAGATGACTGGATCAAGAAGATGCAGTATATGTATATACATATATACATAATGGAATATTATGCAGCAATCAAAAAATAAACTCATGCAATTCACAGCAACATGGATGGAGCTAGAAGGGATTATCCTGAGCGAAATAAGCCAGAAAGAAAAGGAAAAAATACTGGATGGTTTCACTTATAGGATGAATGAAGAGGGACATAAATAAGGTACTAAGGAAGAAATTTAATTATAATAAATTAAAAATAAAAATCAACAGAAAACTATAAATATGAGACATTCCCAGGGGAGGAGTAGGAAGAAGGAACAAAATGAGTGGGAAGAGCACACGGAACTATGGTAATAGGACATGAGTGAAATAGTGATGGGAATTTCACGGGGACTACATCTAAGAGGAGAAAGTATACACTGTACAAAAGTGAAAATTAATGTAAAATATATATTTAATTTTAAAAACCCTGTTGAGGCTTTCATATGAATAGCTTTATATTTATAATTCAAAGACAAAAGACATTATTTTCTAGACTTTAGACAAAAAACAAGACATGTACATTCTATGAGATTTTTATTGTAAAATATGGATGTGACAAAAGTTCACAAAGAACAATTAACTAGTAGAACTATTAAGAGGGTGGTTTATGGAATCAAATAGTCAAGATTCAAAACACACTTCCCACGTACTGGTAATATGACTCTACGCAAGTTATATATGAAACTTTTCTCATCTGTAAAAAGGCCTAATAATAGTACCTATCTCAGAAGATTACTGTAAGAGTTAAATTCGTAAATCCATGTGACAGTATTCTGCTTGGCATGTAATGATTAGTCTGTAAACATTATTTACTGTTATTGTTAATTCCATTCTTTGGATAACCTGAACAATTTTTAAATTGCTTTTTAAGTTCTGGATTAATCACAACTCCATCTTTTAACAAAACAAATGGGAGCTTTTATGTAATATTAATTTTTAAAAGCCCTAGAGTTATGTTATAGAGAGATAAACAAATTTAAAATACAGAGATTTGAAAATTTTTGTTCCTAAATTACACACTATAAATTCAAAAGGACAGAAAATCTATGAGAAGAGCTTCTGAACACATTTTGACATAGTTTCCTGAATACAACATGAGACTGAGCCAAAAATTTTGGAAGAAATCCCATGGTAAAGTTATATTTTTAAAAGTCAAATTTCTTGGACTCAGATCCATTTCACTTTTAATACCTCTTGCTCCTTCTCCTTTTCTAATGTTATCTTGACTGACAAACCTATCTAAAACTGGTGTATATGACATTTACTTTTATTTGTTTCTAGGCCAATCCTTGAATGAGTTGCCTGCCTTTGACTTCTTGGAAACTTCTCAAGTCACCTAAATTTATTAACAAATCCATGATCTGAAGTAAATGATCCATTAGTGTGATGCTATAGTTAGTGATTTTGTAATCACTGAGTATCATTAACCCAGAAAGTCACCACTTGGTGAAACACAAATCCTTTTCAGGACTGATATGGTATTTCCATAAAAATGCTTCATTTTCTGGGATCTGGTTGAGAAATGCATGCTCTTCCATCTCCATAATCAAATTAGGCCATAAGTTACATGCTGGGCTGTTTTCTGTTGCTGTGGGCGAAGCTAGGCTATTATCTCACTGCTAATGGTAGCCTTAGAGGCTTCCCACGGTGTTCCTTCCAAAGTTTCCAGACCATTGTTTTAAAAATATGTTTAGGTCTTTTATAGTAAATGGTTGTTAGCACATTGTTTGTAGAATAGAGCATAAGTGGAATATCCACAATCTATGCTGGTGAACAGCCATTTTCAGTTGCTGCTTTGCTATTAACAAGAAAGGACCTTAATAGTTTCTTAGAAAATTCAGTTCATTTTACTCACTTACAGTCTTTATGGGGTTTACAGACTCTTCTTGAAAGGACAAAGTTCTATGTATGAGGGGGGATTATTTGTGGGATTATAAATGGTACTTAAATATGTATCAATATCACATTGTATTCACTTTTATTTTGTACAGAATTTTTAAAATTATGCTATCAGTAATAAACTGATACAATAAGTATCCTATTCAACTATTAATTAATTACTTTGTGATTCATTGCAGTTATAGAAATGAGTTTACAGCTTGCAAGTTCAAAATAATGAGGAACAAATGTCCTACCAATTTTAAATATGTATCAGAGTATTAGATTACGTAAAAGTTAGAGAGTCCTACTGACTTAGTTAAAATTCAGTAAGGACAAATTGTGACACATATATATGTATATGTCCTTTACATATAACCGCCATAATAAAGATTCCAACAAGGCTACTAGTAACTGGAAATAGATGAATTATGCGCTGTACATAAGAAAATATGCAGGAAGGATATGTAAATGATGACTTGATTGTAATCAAGTGGCAAAATCTATTCATTTATTTTATTTTTATGGCACACCTGTTATGTTCTGGGTACTGAGCATACCTAAGGTTAAGACAAAAAAATCTAGATTTTGATGTCTGAAAAAACAAAGAACATCTCAGGAAGAAAGGATAGATACAATGTATCATGACTGCTAAATTTCAAGATTTCAAGTAAGGAAAGTCTGAAATATGCCTATCCTTTGCATTCATAAGAAGTCAATTTAAACTTAATAAAAGAACCTGGTTGAAGTATAAGTGGGACAAAATAAAATACACACAGAAAATACTCACAATTTGCTTAAAAGTGGTTATGAAGAAGAAATGAGTATAAAACATTGGCTAGAACATCAAGGAGAAAAGATATCTCAGGATCCTGAATCATTTGGAGCATGATGGAAGCCACAGAGGTGGAGAAGATTTAATCTGGTAAAGAGACACTTTATCCACTCTAGCAGAAGGGATTCAGTGAATCCAAGGATTTCAGATATATACTCTGTCCCCATTGTGTATTAGTAAATGTTGGTCCTAATAGTTATCAAGGTCAGTTACCTCAGTCAGTACCATCAATCCTTTCTTGTGTCTGTTGGTTGATAGACATGAAAATACCAAATGGTCAGGTATTAGCCATAGGTCCCGGTCCAAATTAATCCTCTGAATGAAATAATTCTGCCTCTCCCATCTGCCCCTATGAACCATAACCTCTATTACAGCATAGCTTGAGGATGTGAATACAAGAAGTACTATTCCTTCAGGTAGTTATGGCAAGTGACATTGATGGAGACCATTCTCATTCTCACCCCTTGGCTTCTCAATTCTAACTATTGAAGTCACATCACCATATTATCAGTCATTAGTTCAATGCATGCATCATAATTTGGAGGGCAACACTCCAAAACTGAAGTTGTTTTTTTTGTCAGGTTTCAAGACTAAGCCATGAATAGGTCACTATTCTACCAATATTTCAACAGACCAGCAGCTTCTGTGTGACAAGTCCATGGTCAAACCAGTAAATCTCACTGCGAAAAGCTATTTCTAGCACTTTGTTTGTCTCCTTTTGCCCAAGATAATGTTGAGTATTATGTCAATACAACATAAGGAATTATATGAACTTTTCCATGGAGGAAGTATCTCCTCTGGTACTACAAAATAAAGTCCTTGATTCAGGATTAATTTCCACTGTGTTCTGGTCAATGCATTTGACTGGGCAATTCTCTTTCATTCATTTAGATAACTCCTTCTTCTCTTAAAATAACTAGATGTTCTGGATCACATTGATTTTTCAAGTTCATCTAGAAATAGCACCACCTAGGTCCTAAGAAATTATAGGTTAGATTGTGTATCCCATACCCACCAAAGAGATATACTGGCATTTAACACATATTACCTTAGAATATGATCTTATGTGGAAGGAGGACTTTTAAAAGGTATCAAATTAAATGGAGGTAATTAGAATGAGTCTAATCCAAAATGACTGGTGTCATTATAAAAATGGAAAATTTGGATATAAAGACACTCACACAGGGAACACCCATGTAAAAATGAAGACAAAGATCAGGGTTATGTTTCTAGAAGCTAAGAAATACCTAAGATTGTAAGAAAACTTTCCAGAAGCTAGGGGAGAAGCATGGAGCAAATTTTCTCTCACAACCGTCTGCTGACATTTTGATCTGGGAGCTCTAGTTTACGCCACTTCACTACAGAAGCTTTAGAAAACTAAAACAGAAGGAGTCTATTTTATTTTGACAGATTGAGTGAATGAAAACTATTATATGATAGTAGTGCTCAACAGGTTACTTCATATGAATACTTTTTAGGTCAGAAAAAACATAGGTCATTTTAATGCTTGTCAGGTGGACCTTTAAAAACCACCAGTTCAGGATGATATTTTCATTAAACCCTAACTATATTAAATGTTTTCTTATTTTATTATGCTATAAGAAGTTTAAAAATCAACTTATTTTCTTTCTTTACTATGAGATTTTTTTTGTTTGTTTTGTCTGATGTAGCAGTAAATGAGCTCTATAACCTATTCTTAAAAAAACCTAATGGGATGTCTGTCTCATTCATCTCTACTTTTCTGTTTTCAGCAATGTAAGTACTGAATATTTTCAAGGCTTAGAGATTCTTTTACTTTCTTTGTGCTAGCCCATACTTTGACTCTTTATAATCACAATGAGGTAGAGATTTTATGATCTGTTATATGTCTTCACAGTTTTATCCTACATCAAATCCATGAAAAGCAATATCCAGATATTGTCAATACTCCATATGTAACTCCATCTGATGTTGGAAACAGAAGCACCATGTGATCCTGTTATAGATGAACGTCCATGAAAGGAGTGAGAGCATTGAATGGGTGCCATTTTCCTCACCCCACTTACATGTAGCTGCCTTGAAATGCAGGTCCCAGTAAACCATAAGTTGGACTTACTGGGGAGGGGGGCAGCAAGGAAGGATAAAAGTGTATATGTGAAGAGAGGTGCAACAAAGGGGAGAGATACATGGAGGAGAATTATGAAGAGACTCTTGGAAGAGGTGTGTGGGTGAGAGACACATGGAGAGGCTATTTCAGGTCTATGGCAGAGATGATAGCAGCAGTTAAAATAATCGTGGTGAATTATTACATGGTACATTACCCCTTCCTTATGGTTCTCTGCAAGAAGGTATCTTAAAGCTATGGGAAGTTCTCCAGTAGCCCCCAAATCAAGCCAACTTTATTTGACTGGGCATTTAAACACAAGGGAATGGGAAATTATTGGAATTTTACTGGGAAACTGTTACCTAAAATCATTTATTCTCTTTCTCTATGCATACTGTTTATAAAATCTTTCACACTGGGAGTTTGTTTTTCTTGCCTTTGTACACACAGGTGGCAGGACCCCTTTTGCAGCATGTACTCCTTAATAGTTTGGGTGCAGTAACCCCTTCAGCCATGCTAACAATTTCACTCATATGTTGTATACAGACAAACAAAATAAATGGAAGAACTAAGTAAAAAAAAAAAAAACTTAAAAAATAAAAATACCAGATGCTTCCTCCCCTAGGAGGAATATAAGGGAACCAAATAAGGATCAAGGAAAGGAATAAGAACAATAATAATAATAATAATGATGATGATAAAGACATAACAAAAACAAAAAATGAAAAGACAAGGACAAATTGGAGACACTTGGTGGGGAGGGGGAGGGGTTGAGGGCAGACGGGAGCACGGGGGACTGAGGTGATGGTGCACTGGTGATATGGTGATGGGGAATACATGGGGATTAAAATTGATGTCAAATATATATAAATTAAAGGGGAAAATAGAATAAAAAATAAAATAGAATATAAGACCAATTTAGTGGATACCAGAAAGGAAGGGAGAAGTTGGGGGGAGTGGGTAGGTAAACTGAATTAAAGGAGTCATTTGTATAGTGGAAGATAGAACTGAACAGCAGTGAACTTAAGATAATATATCCAAATATCAATTTACAATGATGCACACCTAAAACTTATGTAAGGCCAGAATACAATGATACTTCAACAAAAAATTATTTATAAAAGAATTTTCATCCTCAGAGCTGTATTTCTCATCTAGTATTTCACTGATACTACTAAGTATCAGTGATGATATGTTCTGAACTATAGACAATTTTCTGTAGAGAAAGCATAGTGAATGTTTCAGTAAAGGGTAGGAATATTCTACTTCCTTTTTTCTACTTTTCTTCTGAGACAGTAATCATGGATTTATGATGAAATATAGTGACAGTCCCTTTCATTTTATTTGAGATACAAAAAGACACTTGTCTCCCTGATCCCTTTATGGAGATATTTCTACCATCGATAAAAGGTTCTGGATTCCTAAACTAAGCACATGATTTGCCAATGTTAAATACTATTTTTATCATTGTAGATGTGCAGTTTATTTTTGAAAATAGCCTCCTCCTCCCAAGCTGGGAAGAAATCAAAAAAACAAAACAAAACAAACAAAAACAAAAATACTAATAGCTTCCAGCCCGTAATGTATGCAGGAATATATCATTGAAAGGTAAACCCAGCTTTTTCACACACACTGATGACCAAGGAGCCAGATAAAGATTTAACAGAGTACCCAGTCTATGTACCCAGTACATTTTTTAGAAAAGAAGAAATTAAACCCTGCATTGCCTTCTTCCAGCATCAGTGTATCTTTAGGTGAAGATAACTTAGTACTCAGAGCCCTTTCTCCCAAGAGTAACTACATTCTTATTGTCAAGGCTCACTGTCCCTACCTATATAAACTAAAATTTATTGGAACAACTCTCAAATTAAAATCTGTTGGACTTCTTTCTGGGTTTGAATCCTTACTTTGATTATCCAATAAACTTTTTGTCTAACTATCATTGAGACTTTATTTTCACTTAAAAAATGATTCTCATTGTTTAGTCTAAACTGGTCTCACCAAAAGATTTAGTATATGGCAATTCCAGGAAATTAGATCTTGATTAAGGAATGCATGTTGGAATAGAATAATAGCTTATGAGTTTTATACACTTATGTTTCTATGAAACCAGAGTCATTTATATATATATATATATTAGCTAATTTAAATGCAAGATAAGTTATGTTAAATGTTATAAGTATTTTCTACTAAATTTTAACAAATTAATATTAATCTAGATCTTTTGGATTTTTTAAAAAAAATTGCTTCCCTTTGAAGTTCACTCTTTTCAAGACACTGTTAGATTTGTGGCTTCAGAAAGGCCTTTCAGTTTGTGTCAACTTAGAGTCAAAAATCATTTAAACTACTAATCTTGAACTCAGAAAGAAACATGATTCACTGTTAACTGAGTAGTTACTGTGTGCCAGTCATATACAATATCCTACTGACTCCTTATAATAGCGAAATATATATATATGCTGTATTTTCATCCCATTGGACAGATAAGAAAAATTAGGTACAGAGTTGCTAAGCAAATTGACCAAATTTCTGTAGGAATTATCTGATAAAGGAAAGATACAGAAACAGGTCTGTATGACTCTAATAACCATCTACTCAGGGTTCAAATACTGTTCCATGTTTACTGGGATAAATTAATTTACTGAAGTTACTTTACCTCTTTTATCTTAAATTCCTTCAATTATGAATGGGGTAGATCAGTGTATTGAAAATCATATGAAACAATGAAGTGAATACCTTATACAGAATAAATGCTAAAAACAAATATTAGCTATTTTTAATATCATCATTAAACCATCTAACTGTTTATCATTCACATCCCCTGCTCTGAACTCTCAACATATTTACAACTAAACTGAACCTCTCTACAGAGTAGATGCTAAATATAACTGTGTTCCACTATGATATTTAAGTCCATTTAAGTATTATTCTTTGAATTAGTTCCTAAGTTATTCTGGACTCTTCACCCAACTCCCATTTGCAGTTTCCTATGTTATGATATAAAAAAATTATAATTAGCATTATATAATTTCATCAACTTACTTAGAATAGAATGTAAACTAAAGCAGTTAACATCTAATACTTTAGCACCACACAGCAGAACTTCATATTCTACATTAATATTCTTGGAAGAAGACAATTTTAATTATTTTCTTTTTATATTCAGTTTAGTTAAGATAATATTGTCTTGTGATGATTAATTGATTTGAAAAAAAATTCTTATCTTGTTTTAGGACGCATTTTTTTCCTTTAAAATTTTAGTTTGATCATTAAGAGGCATGTATATTCATTTAGATATTTGGAATCAAAGTTTATTGCTAGTTATCTATGAATGCTTTGCTTTCTTTGTGTACATTTATTTATTTACTTAGCCAAAGAAACATATGGCATAAATTTTACCTTCTGAACAATTTCCAACTGTGCAGTATAATATTGTCAAGCAAATCAGCATTGTTGTTGCAACGGATTCCAAACCTCCCTCATTCTACTTTTCTTAAAGTCTGCATCCATCAAATGACAATTGGCCACTTTCCTTTCCCTTCAGTCTCAGGAAACTACCATTCTATTTTCTGTTTTTAGGCTTAGAATATTTTAGATGCCCCATTTAAGTGTTATAATTCACTACTTGTCTTATAACGAGCTTATTTCACTTAGTAAAAAATACTAAGTTTGATTCATGTCAAGCATTTTCTTCCATTTTTAGGCTGAATAATAATGCATTGTATGTATATACCACATTCTCTTTACCCATACATCTGTAGATAGACATTTAGATTGCTGCTACCCCTTTGTTATTGTGAATAATGCTACAAAAAATATGGTATACAAGCATCATGTGAGGTCTTGCCTTCAAAGCAAGATATTTTGTGAAAAATATAATTTTATTTCTTTTATGAATTTTCACAGCTCACATTCTTTTATGCTTTACCTTTTTAAATTATTAACCAACAATTCTAATAAATAAATAAATCTATTTTTGTCCTTAAATATACCATATTTTACACTAATTATATGTGTGTAATTATATATATGTGTGCATGTGTGTGTACGTGTATATGTATGAAGTTATTAGTATTCTCATAATGAGCATTTTTAGTTCATTGGCTTTCTACAAAGTTAATAATATAGGTTTGCAAATACATTTAATTATACTTTGATTTAAGGAAATGCACTTGGCTTCCAGTGTAACTATAACAGGGTGGTCCCCAGGAGAAGAGGAGGTTCCAGGTACCCTGTCCCCCACTATGGAAGTGTTGAGCTGAGTAGAAAAGAGAAGGTGGAGAGGAGACTGGGAGAAGGAAGGAAGAAAGATGGAGAGCCAGAAGGAGATCTGGAGGAGCATATGGATCAGAGAGACATGTGAAGAAGCAATGGTTGCTTCTCAACCTTGGACTAGTACCAGGGTCTTGGGGAACATGAAAATGGGGACTTAAAACAGACATTGGGTAGGACCCATGGGGAGGTTAACAACGGTGGCCTTCGACCTTCCTGGTGGCACAGGAGCGTGAGTTTGATCCCTAGCCAGGGAAGGGACCCACATGGTACAGCAGACCTCTCCTGCCTTGCCCAATAACCCTCAGCAGTGTATCTAAGTTGATCTGTCTGTTCTGCTCCCGCTCTGTGTCTGGTGAATTCTCTCACCTCTCATACCTCTGGTCTATACCTCAGCTCCAGGATGCGTAAATAATCTTAAAAAAAAAAAAAAACAATGGCAGCCTTTGTCTATCTTGATTTTGATTTCGTTCTTTCCCTTTCAGCCTTGTCTGGCCTCTTCTTAGATTTACAGCAAGCTTTTGGGTCTCAGTGGCCCTATCTGAGGCAGCCCTGTTTGGCGGGACATTTACCCATGACAGGATAGTAACTTTAGGTGCTTGATTTAGAAGCTATTTTATCAGTTCTTTCCCTTCTGTTGTTTTTTGCTGCACATTAACTGTATTAAAATCCCTTTCCATTACACATCTTACACACTAGAGTATGTTTTGTCTTGATATGACAGATGGCAGAAACTATTTAGATCAGGGAGTTTTGGGGGTCCTGGGGTATCCACTCACCCTGCCTGGTAACATAACTATTTTGCTAAGTATTTAAAGAGTCAATCAAAGCAAAAGAAATAGTTCTTTAGCTGATTATAGAAACTCCTCTCTTAAACATATTATCTGGGATAATAACTCTTTGCCTGTGCAGAATTAAAAGAAATGTAAATCATTTCTTTATCTACATGTTCTGACTACTCCCAAATTCACATACGTTAATTTGGAAGGAAATGGTAAAACAAAAGAAACATATGGAAAGAGTGTAGTTTTTTCTCAGAATCACTGGAGTTTCAGGATTTATTTTCTTTTTTCAATAAAGGTTACAAATACCATACTATCAATATAATTGCGTAACATCTAATAACACACCTAGGTTTGCCTGGCATCTTTCTAAGGCCTTTGCATTAGTTTATTCTCAGGGCAGTGCCATTAGGCATATTTCTACCTTTGTAAAAAAGAACCATTCTTATATATCTGGCATCTCCCAATCACATAACCTTTCAATTCTTTAGAGATTAGGGCAATTGACAATCAGATTCTGTTGTCCCAAGCATCTTCACATGAAAGACATTTAAATAAGCTTCAAAGTGGTTTGCCCAAGAGAAAAGGTTTCCTTGCAATTAGGAAGAACACTTACCACACTACCATCTGTGCCTTCTGTCAGATTTTATGCATACTGCTTTCGGCTATGCATCTTCCATTTCTAATTTTATTTGTTTACTCTTTTATTGAATACAGATTTTATCACAATCAGTGAATATCATCAATATTTTAAATATAATCCATATTTTCAGTAAAGATATTTTAAAATCTTGACTGAAAAATACAGCCTAAATATTTATCTTTAAAAAAATCTGTCACATGCAAGTCAATATTTGTTGCACAAGGGACAAGCTGAGATTAATTTATGAAATAAATTAAAATTTAAAAATACATATAGTAACAACATCTAAGGTAGAAATTTTATCATCGTTCATGCCATGTGAAGTTCACTTTGTGCTTTATAATTTGAACAAAAAAATTATTTCAATGTAAATGACAGTATAACAGATCTGATTGTCTTTTCTCCCCTAAGTTTTAGAAGTATAGTAGTTCACATTTATTTAATAGCCATTTCTATTAATGTAGTGCTTTATACTTTTTAAAATGCAAAGGATATGGTTCAAAACTTTTGTGAATTCCCTTTGCCTTTCTAATTCACATTTTTTCCCTAAATATGGTCCTAAAGCCACACACATTGAAATATGCTCTTTCTGAAGCCTGGGTTTCTGTTAAGCTTTCTTTTTTTTTTTCTTTTTTAAAAAATAGATTGATTTATGCATACAAGAACTGAGGTAGAGATCAGAGGTGCTGGGGGTGATAGGAGTCACCAGAGACAGAGTTGGGATCAGAACAGGCAGATAACTGAAGTACGCTGCTGAGGAGAGCAGCGGATGAGGCAGGAGAGGTCTGCTGCACCATGTGGGTCCCCTCCCTGGCCAGGGATGGAACTCCAGCTGCTGTGCCGCAGATGTTTCACAGCGCAGTGCTCAACTCGCTGAGCCACCAGGGAGGCCCTATTATGACTTTTTTAATATGAAATTATATTCTGCCAAAGATTCAAGGACATTCAATGCCTACAAACACATAGTATGCATTTTTATCATTTGGTGTACAATACATCAAAGTAAAAGATTTACAACATTATAAATGAAACCTTTTTCTTCACCTTCATTTATTTCATATTTTTCATTTCCTTATGGATAAAGATAGCACCTAAACTTCATTCCTCATCTTACTTAGTAGCATTTTCTATTCTTATACTTTACTATATTATGTGAATTTCTAGCTCACATAGTAAAAGTCCTTCTTCTCATTCCATAAAAGGTCACCCTTGACTCACCTCCACTCCAGCACTTCTGGCTTTATTATCTTTTATCACTTACCAGTATGCAAATTATGTATATTATAAATTTGGTTTGTTTTTAATGTCATGTAAACTCAGAGTAGAGCATACTGTCATTTTGACTGACATATAGGAAAATATTAAAAACAATTCTGAAATGAATGAATGTTGTTTTGTAATATATGAAATGATTACAGTGGACAACATTATTAATAAAACATTTTACTTTACTAAGATTTTGATTCTATGATTTTCTATGATTGAAAAGAATGAATAGTCATTGAAAGAAGCCAGAAAGAAAAGGAAAAATATCGATGGTTTCACTGATAGGAGGAATGTAGAGGAAACAAATAAGGAACTAATGAAAAAATAATTATAATAAATTAAAAATCAAAATCAACAGAAAACCATAAATCTGAGACACCCCCCAGGAGTGAAAAAGGGAGAAGGAGCAAAATGGGTGGGAAGAGCACAAAGGACTATGGTGATGGGACATGGGTAAACTGGTGATAGGAATTTCATGGGGATGAGAAACACACACTGCATACAAATGAAAAATAATGTAAAGTAAATATAAAATTAAAAAAAAATCTCACAAACATGGGAAAAAAGAAAGGAATGAATGATCATCCACAGAATCACAGTTTTCCCTCATAGAATAACATGGATTCTAATCTGAAAAATATAGCAAAGCTAAAAGCATCACAATTTCTAACTTCAAACTATATTACAAAGCTTTAGTATACAAAACTTCATGTTACTGGTATAAAAATAAACACATAGACTAATGGAACAGAAACCAGAATCTAAAAATAAACCTATGCATATATGGGTAACAATGTGATACAAGGACCAAGAATACTCAATGGGGAAAGGAGAGCCTCTTGAATAAATGGTGCTGGAAAAACTGGTTATTAGCATGCAAAAGAATAAAATAGACTCATACCCTTGTGACTAGTCTGATCCATCCACAAATATTAACTAAAAATAATTAAGGACTTAATAAGACCTGAAAATACAAAACACCTTTAAGAAAACATTGCAGGAAAGCTCCTTGATTATAGTCTTGACAAAGATTATTTTGGATATGATCCAAAGAATAAGCAACAAACTTAAAAAGCAAAAATCACACAAACCCAGTAGGACTACATCAGTGTAAAAACCATTTATATAGTCAGGAACAAAAAGATAAAGTAAACAAACAGAATGGGAGAAAATACTTCCTAACCATGCATCTGATAAGGGGCTGGTTTTTTGTTTGTTTTTAAGATGTATTTATTTATGCATACAAGAGCTGGGGTAAGGGCCAGAGGTGCAGGGGATGTGAGAGGATTCACCAGAGACAGAGCGGGGAGCACAACAGGAAGATAGACAGAAGTACACTGCTGAGGGGAGCAGCGGGTGAGGCAGGAGAGGTCTGCTGCGCCATGTGGGTTCCCTCCCTGTCTGGGGATCAAATTCGTGCTGCTGTGGCAAGGATGCTTCACAGTGTAGCACTAAACCAGCTGTGCCACCAGGGAGGGCCCATGGGACTGTTATAAAAATGGAAAGAGATAACATGTTTTGGCAAGGGTGGGAAGAAAAGAGAACACTTGAATGCTGCTTGTGGAAATGTAAACTGGTGCAACCACTAACCACTAAAGAAAATGATTAAGATATTTAAATGTCTATTGCTCTCATACACATAAAAATATTAAATGCTATTATTTAAGAATTAAATTGTATAAATTAAGTAATGAGTATTTAAAGATTTTTTTTTGAAGAAATTAAAGAGTTTTGGCCAGCTAAAAAAAAGTGATTTAAAGGCCTAATCAAATGAGGCTTCTCTGTTAAATCAACAATGAAATTTTTTAGAGATGTTTATGCAATGTACATAGGTATTAATTTTGTCACATCAATAGTATGTTATAAATGTGGTAATACATAAGAAACTGGAGCAAAATAGAAAAAACTATACACATTTTAGGGTTTGAGGATTTTATCTGAGTTAAAAATGAAATTTAAAAAGTTTTCTTTTAAGCAATATCACTTTCCAATGTAGTTAATTAATTTAATAGTCATTTATTAATATCTAAGCAGCTTTGTGTGATTGGTAAGACTATGGATCTAATGAAACCAAAGACTGCAACATTCATACTTGTATAGGTCATTTGGTTCCTACAGATAAACACATATTTTTTCATTGTTATTGATGAGGATCCTATTTAACAAAACACTGATTTAAGTGACTATCAATAGAAACTATGAAAAAGTTTTATTAATCAAATTAGTTTAAAAATACTGACAAAATGAATACAAATACTCTGTTTTGTCATTTTTTAATAAAGATTTATTTATGTATACAAGAGCTGGGTATAGGCCAGAGACATGGGAGGTGAGAGGATTCACCAGACACAGAGTGGGGAGCAGAACAGGCAGACTGACTGAAGCACACTTATGAGGGGAGCAGCAGGCACAGCAGGAATGTCTGCTATGCCATGTGGGTCACCCCCTTGGCCGGCAGCAGGAATCGAACTTGTGCTGCAGTGGCTGCTGTTTGCTTCATAGTACATTGCTTAACCCACTGTGCCACCAAGGAGGTCCTTCGTTTTGTTTTACTATAGACTTTCTCTTTACTTTTAATACAGTCACACACATTGCAACGCTCTATGAATAAAACATAGGGTACAGTATTTCTCAAAATTATATAGTCACAGAACCTTTGATTACATAAACATTTCACCGGACTATTAAGTCAAATAATATACTGTGAGTATTCTACTGTATGCCCTACAACCAAGTTTCTTATAATAAGTGTTGCTTTTAGGTTCAGATTCAAATAACCTTTCTACATAAAGATCGCTTGTATAGTTATTTCTTATGTTCATTATCTAGTTCGTGACTTTAACCTAATACTTAGATGGAGGCTAAGTGAATATCTTTCTTAACACAGCAGCTAGTTGATGTTGGTTATTGCTTAGTTTGAGTTTCTAAAAAGTCAAAAATTTCAGTACATGTAGTCTATTTGCAAGGATAGGGAACAACAACAGGATCATAGGCATATGGGAAAGGGAAGGAAAGGCAGCTGATAATGGGAGTGTTCATATGGCAGCTATTACAATAGACTATTATTAATTAATCCTGCAGGGACTTGCTTCTACATTATCCCAGTTACAGGGTCCTGGGGTTCTGGTAGTTTCAGCCACATGACTGTCAATTGTCCTAGGGCAGTCTCTCAATCAGAGCTGTCCTGGTGGGCTGGGAGTAAGGAGAGACTCTAGATCCTACAAACTTCAGTCAAAATGGAATCAAACAGTACTACCTAACATATTATCATTATGAGAATATTGTTCCTGATTATGGGAACAACTTGCCACAGTTCTTGTGGAGCAGTGTATACATTCTGAAAGAATAACGGTGACTTATAATAGTCCATATACTATATGGAGTCATACAATAATATACTAATGGGGGCCACCTGGTGGTACCAGGGGTTAAGTCGCAGCACTATGAAGCTATCCACAGTCACTGCAGCACGAGTTTGATCCCTGGCTAGAGAGGGGGCCCACATGGTGCGGCAGACCTCTCCTGTCTTGCTCACTGCTACCCTGAGCAGTGTGAGTTGAGTGTGTTTCAGTCAGTCTGCCTGTTCTGTTTCCCATTCTGTCCCTGGTGACTCCTCTCACCCCCCCACACCTCGACCTATACCCCGGTTCTTGCATGCATAAGTAAATAAATCTTTAAAAAATAATATACAAATGGAAATTTAGAACAAGATGGTAAACTGTACATTCATTTCTAACTTCATATTCAGAAATTTTCAAGAACTGAGAAAATAAGTATGTTTGCAGGGGGATCATTAAATCAGTGGATAATAAGTAATACAAGTGGTCCAGAAATTTTGAGAGTGTATTAAAAGATGGCAAATATATTTAACAGTATTGACTGAAGAAGTAAGATCTCAATACAGCTCACCCTTGAACAACAGGGGCAGGGTTGGTTAAGGTCACTGACAACCCAAATCACCACTGCAATTGAAAATTCATAATTTTCAGGGGCCCCCCTTGTGGCACAGCAGGTTAAGCAACGCACTATGAAGCAAACCGTAGACACTGCAGCACGAGTTCGATCCCTGCTGCTGGCCTGGAAGGTGACCCACATGGCACAGCAGACTGCTCCTGCCTCGCCCACTATTCCCCTCAACAGTGTGTTTCAGTAAATGTGCCTGTGCTGTCCCCCACTCTGTCTCTGGTGAATCCTCCCACCTCTGTGACTCTGGCCTGTACCCCAGTTCTTGTATGCATAACTAAATAAATCTTTTAAAAAGGAAAAAAAAAAGAAAATTCATAATTTTCACTCCCCAAAACTAAATTTCAGCTTTCTCAGAGATTGGTCTCAGGGCAACTCCTATCCCCAGACTCCCCCTCGTCCCTCCCTAGCAGATAACAACATCTTTGGTACTCTAGTCTCTTATATTTGGAACTTAATATTTGCGTATGTGAATATTCCCAGTTCAAATGCCAGTTGTATATGCAGCAGCTGTTGACAACGAAGTGCAGTTCTCAGTTATTGGGTAGCTGCAACCTCTAGTCAGCTCAGTTAGGAACGGAAGCGGGTCCTGAAGTATACATCAGGAAAATTCATTAGGGAACTTTGTTTGAAGAAGTTATATTGTTTTCTCCCCTCCCTTATATTTATGATAAGCACCCGGCAGAAATCTATAGGTACTGAGGTTGGAGATGAAAAACAAGAGTTCTGATTGCTATCATATCAATATGAGGCGTTTCTCACAGCCAGAAGACATCTCCATCAGCAACATTTTCCTTTCCTTGCATTCAGCCAGGACAGAAATTATAGTATACAGATTAGACAGAAAGCAGACATGCTTCAGAACAGCACTAAGCATGCAAATATTAACAACTGAATATTTGAAATAAATAACAGAAAAATGCTAAAATGAAGGACCTGTAGATTTAACATTCTTCACACACTCTAGGAGTGAATTATCAAGAGACACTTAATGAAAGAATTCTTGATTGGTGAAGGATGAATGCTTAAATTCTGGAAAGAAAGAAAAATTGGACTTTGGTAACATAGGCTCATATATGCCACTATTTTTCTATTTGAATTTCAGAAAGAAAGGTTAGAAGAAACATGAGGAGCAAAATAACTAAATGAAGAAGGAATACTTCCCATAGTTGGAAAAATGTCTATGCCATAAGGCTGTATTGATTAACAACCGATTGAATTGTATAGATAATGAATGGAAATTATCCATGCTGAGTTACATGTTGATAAAATGGTAGAACAATAAGAATAATTAAAAAGGGTTTCCCTGGTGGTGCAGCAGGTTGAGCGCACCACTGAGAAGCATCAGTGGCATGCATAGCAGCAGGAGTTTGATCCCAGCCAGGGAGGGGACCCAAATGGCACAGCAGACCTCTCCTGACTCGACTGCTGCTCCCCTCAGCAGTGTATTTCACTCTTCTACCTGTTCTGCTCCCCACTCTGTGTCTGGTGAATCCTCTCACCTCCTGCGACTCTGACCTGTACCCAGCTCGTATGCATAATAAATCTTTTTTAAAAATAATTTAAAATTCTTTAAATGGTTTCATACAGAAAAAAAACATATGCACAAACCCCCCAAAGAAATTTATTCCTATTTCAGTAAGACCTTTCATCTACAATATTAGATACCAAAAAAATAGCCATACTACTTACAAAACTAATATCAAGAAAAGCCCATGAACATTAAATCTAGTTATTTTAATAGGAAAGAGAAGTAAAACACACCAAAATCCTTATGGACTTTAAATTTTGTAATGCAATTTAATATCACTGGGAAACCATATGGTAGATAAGACATGGATATATTAATAAACTGACCCAAAGTAAGAGAAGTTATGGGTAGATCTATAATTAAAAAAATCAAGTTTATTAGATGTCATGAGCACTTGTCCTCTTTATTGCTAAATTCAATAGAGCTCGCCAGTTTTAGACTCATTGGTTCTTTGATTGGTGACCTCAGAACACAGCAAAGTCAGAAAAATTATTATGCACCAGCTTTTCAAAGGAGGGACCTTAAAAATGCAGATAACTTCTAGCCTATCTACCTTTGTGGCCTAAATGATTCTATCTGGGATTTGAAACCACTTAGAGTAACCTGATGTTAGAAATCAAAATTATCACACTTTAGAAACTGATGACAGAGTGAATTCTCTCCTAGTTTCAAGGATAGGGAAATTAATTAATGTCCCACAATTTCATACTGCCAAAACTATATGTAGAATACATGTCTTTAGTTTACCGAATAAACTAGCTTAATAAAAATAGATACAAACTAGAGAATTGAGGATGCATTTTCATTTTTAGAGAAAAACAACACCAAGGATGTTTAGAAGGTAAAATGACACAAGAGTTGTTATGAAAAAAAAAATTGTAAAATTTACACAAAACCTGGAGCATGCTGTCATGACAATTCTAGAGTGAAATATGATATTAAAATAATATTATAGCTGTATTAAAGATGACATAGCTTAGATTTAAAATTCATAAAATTTCCCCTGCTTATATCAATATCATATATACAATACAACATATATATTGCACACTTTGACATATACAGTTGTACTCAAAACAAGAAAGAAATGGAACGGCATTTCAATAAAACCACATAAGCAATGAAGAAACCAAAGCTGTTATACTATTCCTCTGTGGCCAGAGCCATTATGGGTGCCATAATCCTGAAACAATATTAACAACATGGCTTGGCGGTAATCACAATCCAGGATGTACACAAAAATTCTAAGAAAAAATTCTTAATGGAATGTGAGTATTTAAACCTGAAACTCCAACTATTGAAATAAGGCCAGTTTCATAAAGGGGGTAGTAGTGGTAGTAGTAAAATGTCTAATAGAATGTAGCATGTCTACTGGATTTCTATGAATATTAGAATAATCTGTAAGGATTGAAAATAAATGCATTTATTATCCTCAATAAACAAAGGAATAAGATGATTAAGTTACTTAAAAGGTAAAATAGAGAGTCATGAAACAACAAAAAGATAATTATGGGAAAAAAGCAATCTGTCATTTTGAAAAGAAATAGCAGTGAAATATAGTAAAAATCTTAGTGGAGATTTTTACCTAAGTGAACACTAAATTACCAAATTATCACAGCTTAAGAATAAATGAGTAGGCTAATGAATCAGGTGTAGCAGCTATCTGACACAAATAAAAAATTCATTAAAAAAAGGAAAGCCATGAAAGAAAATACTGAAGACACACATCAGTCCAGAAGACCCAAAACCTTAACAAAGGAAGTGAAGGACTTATACAATGAAAATTATGAAACCGTTAAAAGTAGACATAAAGGAATGGAAAGGTTATCACTGGTCATGGATTAGAAGAATTAACATTATTAAAATGGCCATCTTACTCAAAGCAATATATAGTCAGTGTAATCCCTATCAAAGTTTAAATGGAATTCTTCAAATATATAGACCAGACGTTATTGAAATGCATGTGATACCAGAAAGGACTGAATAGTTAAAGAAAATCTGATAAAAAAGCACAGTGCTATCAAATGCCTAGACTTTGAACTGTACCACAAAGCTATAGTAATTAAAATAGTTTGGTACTTGCACAAAACATACTCACACAAATCAATGGAATAGAATTGAGAGTTCAGAAATAAACCACACTTACATGGACAGCTAACCTACAACAAAGTTACCAAGAATATATATTGGAGAAAGAAAAGTATGTTTAACAAATGCTGGGAAAACTGAATAATCTCATGCAGAAGAATGATACTAAACCACTATTTTAGACCATATACAAAAATTAACTCAAACAGATCAAACACTTAAAAGCAGGACCTGAAACTATAACATACATCAAAGAAAGCATAGCCAAAATACTTCATGATATTGCTTTCAGTAATGTTTTTGTGGATTTATCTCCAATGACAAGAGAAAAAAAAAGTTATAAAGAAACATGACTACATCAAACCCAAAAGCTTCTTCACAATGAAAGAAACTATCATTAAAGCAAAGACATCCTATTGAATGTTATGTCTCTTACATTTGACAAGAACCCATTTTGTATCACACAGGACAAATGAAAAAAAAAAAAAAACCTAGACCTTGTAGTTTTAATTCAGATAAAAATTAAGGAGAAATCCCTAGAGGCAACCTCTTACAGAGATTCTCAAATTTGCTTCCAGAATTCCTTCATACATTTCCAACATTTGTACTAATATTTTAACAATACCTAAGTAAAAACATTGAACTTTTAATACACATTAGAGTTGATGTTAGTGCTCTTACTTTTTTCTCTGTCTTCAAGAGTAGAATGTAATGTTTAAACACATTAATCATATTTTTTATGTCTTTTGAATTATTATCTTAAAATTGCTGTAGCAATTAAAGGATGATTTACTATCTGGGATCTTGTGTCATAGATTTGAAGATTATTGCTGCAAGAGATCAGTAGCAATTTGTTTTAATAAAGAGATCATAGTTTAAGTACATTCTGAATTCTTATAGTCTTGCTGTTCAGTTATATTAAATTGCATGAGTTATTGATGGGAGAAAAACCTCATAAGTAAATGGGAAAACCAAGAGAATGTTCCCATCAATACATCGATACTGTTTTTTCTACATGCTATAAAACACAATTTTACATTTGGCATAATGTTCCACATTTACATTTTATGAAATTATATCTATTTATATATTATTCTGCATCTATATACACATATCTATCTATATATATATATTTGAATATAAGAACCTATCCATTATTATTGTTTGATATGATTATTTCAGATATTTTGATCTATATTTTTAAATAACCTATAATGACACTGAATTTCAAAATGCTAGAGACTTTACAGTCAGTTTAATGTAGTATCTAAGCAGAGGTCAACGAGGTGACCTATTTATAAATATATACTTAAATAAATTTTTACATAGCTTGTTTTAGAAAGAATTATGTCCTTTGGAATTTATGTAACACAACTTTCAAGGGTAGCAAACATGAATTTTCTTTGCTTAAAATTATATCATAAGCTCTTATTTCTATCACATATTTAACTAAAACGGAAGTGAAAGTGAAATGTGCATTAATGCCTAAGTCAACGATATCAAATAAAATACCTCATATCTCTGGAAGGCTTAAAAACTAAGGCGATCTGGGCCTCCCTGGTGGCGCAGTGGGTTAAGCAACACACTATGAAGCAAACCACAGCCACTGCAGCATGAGTTCGATCCCTGCCGCCGGCCAGGATGGGGACCCACATGGTGCAGCAGACCTCTCCTGCTGTGCTCGCTGCTCCCCTCAGCAGTGTGCTTCAGTTGATCTGCCTGTTCTGCTCCCCGCTCTCCGTGGTGAATCCTCTCACCCCCCACACTTCTGACCTGTACCCCTGTGCTTGTATGCATAAATAAATAAATCTTTAAAAAAAAAAAAAACTAAGGCGATCTGTTAAAGAAATACGGTTAGAGATTATACCATTTTACTATCCTCCCTCCATAGCAGAGTATCCAGCCAATTTATTTATTATGGGAATGTCTGCTTCTTTTATGCATGAAAAATGTATATTATTTTAAAGTAAAAATATTGCCTAATTAAAAACTCCACAGTCAAAATAAAACAAAGAAACAAAAATTTTGTGGAAGGGGTAGAGAGATAGTATATGCGGCAGTTAGAAATATACTTTTATATGTAGTCACATGGTACTTAAGAATAAAGTACCATTTATTTATTAACTATTTACTTAACATTTATTGAAATTATTTCCATTGATAGCTAACACAGAATACCTGTCACATAGTAGGACACCATTAAATTTTACTACACAGTTGAGTAAGCTGCTTATATAAGCCAAATCTTAAAGGAAAGTTCACAGATAATCATTAAAATCCAAGTAAGATTTTATATGCCTGGTTATCTTATAATGTGCTAATCTAGAGTACTGGAATGAAAGACATGAGGGCTCTTCTACAAATACTGGCTTCCTACTTCAAAAAATATCAAGGTTAAGGAAGACAGGGAGACTCTTGATTAAGACAGACTTAAGGGCCTCCCTGGTGGCACAGCTGGTTGAGCACCACACTGTGAAGCATCTTTGGCACAGCAGCACAAGTTCAATTCTGGCCAGGGAGGGACCCACATGGTGCAGCAGACCTCTCTCTTGCCTCACCCACAGCTCCCTCCCCTCAGTGTATTTCAGTTGATCTGCTCCCAGCTCTGTCTCTGGTGAATCCTGTCACCTCTCTGTGCCTCTTCCCTGTACCCAGCTTGTATGCATAAATAAATAAGTCTTAAAAAAAACACAAGACTTAAGAGATGTAATGTCTAAATGTATGTGATTTGGATTCTGAGCCAGGAAAACCAAATGATTTTTCTTCTGGTTCTTATGCCACAATGAGCATGAAATAAATTGATGAAATTTGAAGATGTCTATAGAAGAAATTATAATAATGTATCAATACTAATTTTATGATATGCATAATGTACTATGGTCATATCAGAGGATGCATTTGCTTATTTTAGAGGGAAATACTGAAATATTTAGAAGTACAGAAGCATCTGTAATTCATTCTCATGAAAGAGCAGCGGAAGATATAGCAATGATTTAACATTTAATGAATTAAATGAAGAGTGTACAAGAATTCTTTGTACTATCCTTGCAGCATTTCTGTAACCTGAAATTATTTCTTTTTTTTTAAATTTTTTTTTAAAGATTTATTTATCTATGCATACAAGCACTGGGGTACAGGCCAGAGGTGTAGGGGGGTGAGAGGACCCACCACAGAGAGCGGGGAGCAGAACAGGCAGATCAACAGAAGTACACTGCTGAGGGGAGCAGAGGGCACAGCAGGAGAGGTCTGCCACACCATGTGGGCTCCCCCCCTGGCCGGCAGCAGGGATCGAACTAGTGCTGCAGTGGCTGCGATTTGCTTCGTAGTGCGTTGCTCAACCCACTGCGCCACCAGGGGAGGCCCCTGAAATTATTTCTTAACTAACTATAAGAACAATCTTTTTTACTCGTTGTATGACTTTGGCTGACATAAAAATTTATAATTGACAGAACATCTATTACTAAGTTATTTTTATGTTTTAAAGGTTGGATTCAGAAATTCAGTGGGTAAAGAGGAAAGATACACAAAAAATTTAAAAAATCATGTTCACATACATAATTAAAAATAATTACTAAGAAAGCAAATGTACTTTTGAGGTGCATATTTCTCACTTTCCTACCCCTGATAACATAAAACAAATACTATTTTTAGAACAAGAAACCTCCTATTACAGTTTTCAAAGAATAAGTGTTAGGTGCAGACTATCACTACAGTTCCAATATGCAACAACTCAATAGGTAGGGGAGGAGGGAGACAATAGAACGAAAACTTGCAAGATTTTTGAATAGCAACAGTCTGTGCTGCAGAACAAATCTTCTGTTGCTGCTTTCCTCTTGTTGCTGAGGTATTATTTTCACTGGGGCTTCAAGAAAAAAAAAAAGGTGGCTCAAGAAAAAAAAAAAAACTGGCTTTGCCAGTTTCTGTGTTTTCATCTAGCTGTTCAGACAGTTAAAGAACTTAAGTAGTAAAGGCTAAGGTTTGGGCAGTCATGCTGTCTTCCTCTGAGACACAAGTGAGCATCTTACTAGACTGTTTACAAATTTATTTAAAATTGCAATCATTAGTACTGTGGGACAGGGAAGACAATGTTCTTTCTTAACTAAAAAAAAATCAATAAACCAAATACCCTGGAGGTGTTCCTTGGTACATCCCTTTATCTCTTTTTCACTCTTTTTTTTCCTCATTAGTATAACACTCAGAATACTCTAAACCCAGAATTTGAAAAAGTAGAAAAACAGGAAACTTTACTGAAAGTTTGAGAAACCAGAGTAACAGTTATGTATAGTACATGTATAGCTTTTATAGTCCCTATAGATAAACTAATTGCAGTTTTTTGAATCTCTAGGGAATAGGAATAAACTAAAATTTTTATGGGATTTTTTCCAGCTTTATTGGGGTATAATTAATATATAAACAATGCACATATTTGATGTATATATTTTATTAGTTTTACCTAAGCACACACTCTGGATACCATCACCATCATCAAGGTAATAAAAATATCCATTACCTCCACAAGATCTCTTGTTTGCCTTGTGTTTTTTCTTGTACAAAGAACACTTGACAGGAGACCTACCCTCTTAATAGAGCTCTAAGTGTACAATAACATGCTGTTAAATATGGGCACTAAATTTTACAAAGATATCTAATACTTATTCATCCATCATAAGGCAACTTTATGCCAAATTGAGTATCCTCATTACTTCCTGCCACTACCCTCTGGCAAACACCATTCTATTCTCTGCTGCTATGAGTGTGATAATTTTAAATGCTTCATTTAAGTCATGCACCACTTATCCTTCTATGACTGACTTATTCTACTTAGCACACTGTCTTCTAGGTTCATCCATTTTATTGCAAATGGTAGAATTTCCCTTTTTAAGGCTATATAATAACCCATTATTTGTAAATCCCATGTTTTGTTTATCCATTCATCTGTTGATGAACACTTAAATTGTTTCTATGTCTTGGCTACATAATTCTGCAATGAACATGGGGATGTAGATTCCTCTTTAAGTTTCAGTACTTCTACCCATGATGATAACCAGAGTTGGATTATTGTGTCATTTGATGGTAGTCCCATTTTTATTTACCAAGAATCCTTGATACTCTTTTTGTAGAGTCTACGCCAGTTAACATTCCTAATAGTAATGTACAAGGATACTAACTTTTCTGTATCCTCAGCAATGCCTGTTATCGATAGCTTCTTTTTTGTTTTATAAGTCATTCTTGCAACTGTTTTCCAAAATTGATATATTTTGAGGTTTTATTTACATTTTTTAATTTTTATTTTTAGATTTATTTTTATTTATACATACAAGAACTGGGGTACAGGCCAGAGGTACAGGGGGTGAGAAGATTCACCAGAGACAGAGTGGGGAACAGAACAGGCAGATTGACTGTAACACACTGCTGAGGGGAGTAAATGGTGCAGCAGGAAAGATCTGCTGTATGTGGGTCATTTCCCTGGCTGGCAGCAGGGATCGAACTCTTGCTACAGTGGCTATGGTTTGCTTCATAGTGCGTTGCCTAACCCACTGCGCCACCAGGAAGGCCTGGTTTTATTTACATTTCTTTGGTGACTAGTGATACTGAGAATCTTTTTATATATATAATGACACTTGTATATTTTTTATCGAAATACCTATTCAATTCAAATCATCCCCCCTCCTTTGTTTTTCCTATTGGGTTGTACTAGCTCCTTATATATTTTTGAAACCAAGCTGTTATCAGGCATATGGTTTTAAAATGTGTTCCCCCATTCTGTATATTTCCATTTAACTCTGTTGATAATTTCCTTTGCTATATAAAAGTATTTTAGTTTTATTTAGTCCCTCTTTTCTATTTTTAAATAAATTAAAGTTTATAAAAAACAATAGACAATATCAGTAAAACAACTGTTTTTTTTTTTCTAAAATGATCGATAAAAGCTTTAGCTAGTTTGAATAAAGAGAATACTCAAATAAATGAAATTACAAATGAAATAGCAGATATTACATCTGCTGTCACAGGAATGCAAAGGATAATAAGAAAGATGAGATGATTATGAGAATTATATGTAAACAGACTGGATAACTTAGAAGAAATGGATAAATTCTTATAAACATACAGCCGATCAAGAATGAATTGTGAAGAAACAGAAAATCTGAAGAGGTAAATAATTAGTAAGGAGATTGAAGCAGTAATAAAAATCTATACAACTAAGAAAAATTCAGGATCATATTTAATTCACTGGTGAACTATACCAAACATTTAAAGAAAATTTAATGCTACCAATTCTCAAACTTTTCCCAGAAACTGAAAAGGAAAGAATATTCCCAGACTTAGTTTAGGAAGACAGTATTACTCTAGTACCAAAGTCTTTGGAGGATACCATAAGAGAAGAAAATAATAGGCTCATAACTCAGATGAACATGAAGGCAAAAATCCTCAAAAATTCTAGCAAGTCAAATTTCACTGTAAGTTAAAATGATCATACACTATGATCAAATGGAAAGAAATGTTCATCATACGCAAATCAATTAAAGTGATATGATACATTAACAAAATGAAAGATAAAAATTACATGATCATCTCAATAACTGCAGAAAAGGGCCTTTCTCTCCTATTGATTGAAATGAATTTTATTCAAGTTCATTACCTCTGATGTTTCTCATTTATTTATTAAATTTGTAGCACTGTTACTCTGACTTTCAATTTGTTTTATTGCCCCCAATATCTATATTTTAACTTACACTCAGGACTTATCATCTCACCTTTCAGATTTTGTTGAATCTATTTAATTTAAAATATGAATACTTTCACAAATTTACATAACATCCTTTCATATGTATTTACTACATCATTCCAACTTCAGGATATTATTATATAGAGAATAATAACAAAAATAAGTTGAGATTTATCAAAAGTGTAAGACATCAGCAAACTGATTTACATGCATTAATTTGATTTTGACAGTAATCATACATGGAAGGGATTATTCTTCTCCATTTTATAGATGAAGAAAATAGAACTCAGAAAGTTTAAGCAATCTGAGCAAGGATCTATACATAGAAATGTACAGAACTAGGTATGGTTTCCAATATTCATCATAATGTTATGCATATGTACTGGCTTCCATTATTTGTCCTTACTTGCACAACATGCCTACATATGTAAAAAAATGAGTATTTGGCAATAAAGTTTCTCCGTGCTACCAATATTAAAGATAGGAACACCAAGAACTTAACTTCACGTTTAAAAGAGGGGACAAACTCAAAAAAAAAAAAAGAAAGAAAGAAATATTAGGTTTAGAGTAATGAAGATGATATCTTAAGAGAAATTGCATTAGGAAGAATTTCATAATGTTATCATGATACCTGGGGAACATTATACTACACATGATTATTATGTTTTTTCTGTTATTTTTCTAACATCCATTTTGCCATTTTTTTCTCGGTCTTTAGGACTATCACTCTATCTCAAAAGTCTGTGTCTGTGCTGCATAAAAATGATCTTATGTGTAGCCACGTGTATTTATTGTGTGTATATGTACATGTGTTCAGGATACCTGTGAGACTATTCACTCTGGCCTACAGTTGAAAAAGAACAGTTTATCAGTAACCACTGGTAGATATAGTAAAACCTGAAGAAGGTGATACTCATTTTGTCTTAATAAATAAATGAATCAATTAATGGAATAGGAGGAGAGGATAGGAGAGGAGAGGAGAGGAGGGGAGAGGAGGGGAAAGGAGGGGAAAGGAGGGGAGGGGAGAGGAGGAGAGAGGAGGGGAGAGGAGGAGGTA
>JAGFMF010012069.1:10076121-10087446 GCA_019455555.1 Galemys pyrenaicus | reverse complement strand
AGGAGATAATAGAAAATTGTGAGTAGACATTGGCATTAAACTCCACCTTTTTTAAGCTATACTTAATAATAATTTGTTAATGGATACACAATAAAAAACATAAATGATAACATCAAAAATCTGAAAGCAGGGTACGAGAGTTTCCATGTGTTCAAAGTTAAATTGATATAAGTGTAAAATATGATGTTTTATATATGTGTGTATGTGTGTGTGTATGTTTTATGTAATTCTCATGAAAGCTACCAAGCAAAAACCTACAGTAGATTCAGAATAGATTAAAGAAAATCAATGCATACTGCTACACTTAATTCACACAGGAAAGCAGTGAGAAAGTTAAAAAAGGAAGTAGGGAACCACAAAACAGAACACATGAAAATGGCACTAGTAAGCCCTTTGCTACCAATAATTACTTTAAATGTAAATACACTGAATACTGCAACCAATAAGCTATGAGTGGCCAGATGGATAAAATAACAAGATCCAAATACATGCTGCCTACAAGAGATTTGTATCAGCTTTAATGAGTCAAAATGAAGGGATGGAAAAAGTTATTTCATGCAAGTTGCAACCCAAAGAGAACAGGTACTGTGAACTTAAATTAGATATAATAGATTTTCATTCAAAAATAGCATAAAGAAAAATAGTCATTATATAATGATAAACTATCAATTTATCATGAAGATTTAACATTCATCAATACATGTGCACCCAGCATTGAATACATTAAGAAAATGGGAACAAAACTGAAGTGAAAAATAAGCAACAATTTAATAATAGTACAGGACTTTAGTACTCTACTTTCAACAATGAATAGATTATCTAGACATAAAATCAATGGAGAAACATTGTATTTGAACCATCACTTAGACCCAAATGACCTAATATACATATATATATATATATATATATAGAACTGATCATTCAAGAGCAGCAGAATGCAGTCTTCTCAATTGCACATAAAAGATCACATAATAAATAATAAAACAAGTCTTAGCCCATTTAATATTTACTTTGTCTTTTTTTTTTATTTTTGGGCATCCTTATTTTATGCTTTGCTTAGGTTCCATTTCCATTATCTTTTGTGTTACTTATCTTAATTTTTGCTTGAAGGTTATACTGAGGTTTGTGAATGAGGAACTATACTGGGCCTATTGGTCCGTCTTATCTCAAACTGGTTCTGGTGGGCCACATTTCTATGCTCCTCCTCTACATTGTATAATGTATGTCTCTGTTATCTATAGATTTTTTTTGTTGTTACTTTATAGTAGCCCACTTAGTACTACTTTCAAATCTGACTTTGTGTTGATACATTTTTAAAATTTTTTTTCAGTGAAGCTCCTTATTCTTCATTCAGTCTTGAATGATAGTTTTGCAGAATAAAGTAGTCTAGAAACACTTTAAATACTTTGAGTACTTTAAATATCTCCTGCCACTCTCTTCTTGTCTGTAAGAATTCCACTTTGGAGTTTATGGAGAGTCTGATGGTTGTTCTCTTATAGATTTCTCTTCTTTCTCTTGCTTTTAGTATTCGTTCCTAATCATTCACTTTCAATTAATCAGAGTATGTCAGTCTTTCTTGGAACTATTTGAGACTGTTGGATCAGAATGTTTGGTTCATTTCCTGAATTGAGGTTGCTCTCATTGATTATTTCTTTAAATAAATTTGCTATGCCTTCCTTCTTCTCTTCTCTTTCTGGGATCTCCATGACATGGGTATTATTTCTTAAGTTATTCCAAAGATCTCATACCCTATTTTTTGTTTTAAATTATTTTTTCTCTTTGGTGTACCATTTGTTCTTCCTTTACCCCTGTGCTTTCAAGCTTGCAATTTCTCTCCATTACTTGTATTTGACTTCAGTCAAGACTGTCTATGTATGTTTTTATTGAAATACAGTAATTTTTAGATCCATTAAGTCTATTTGCTTCAATTTCATTATTTTCTAAAATTTTATTATGTTCCTGTTGTTTTATATCATCCACTGGTTTTCTTAATTCAAAAACCATGGTTATCATTATTATCTGAAACTCCTCAGCACACAAATTACAGAGTTCTGCTGGAATGAAATTTCTCTTGGATTCAGTTCATTTCAGTGTTGTGATCTATTTTCTGTCTTCATTTCTAGTTTTATATTTTGTTTCATTTTTGTTTTTTATGACAGGAAGCTTTCTTATTTTGTTTTGATGAATTGATTTCATGCCTTGCTATAAACAGTTGGGTATAGGGCTTTTCATCCAAAATGTCTATGTATATATTATTTTGTACACAAATTGCTCAATACCTGTTCAGAGGAATGGTTTACTGGTGCTGGTAAGGGGCAGTAGGTAGGAACTAGGGTAGTAGAGCTCCAAAGGTTCAAGCTTCCTACAGTACGATGGACTCCTGAGTTGTAAAATGTGACGGCACAGTAATTTCTTCCAGTTTTCCCAGTCCTCTGCCAAAATGTCTCAAACAATCCCATTCTTGAGCAGCTTCAACTTCTGAGTTGTGGTTGAGCAATAGAAATAGCACTGGATGGGGATATATTTGAGATGTGCTCACAAGTCAGGAATATTCTCTTCACCTTTTGAGTGTGGAGTTTTTCCTTTTGGGTTTGCACTTGTAGTTAAAGTCCAAATAATTTCAGATTCCGGCTGATGAGGGTATTTGGATGTTATCTCAGCTTTGTCCTTGGGCTGGTACTTTGCATATCACTGTTGCAGACTGAAAATAACAGTCTATTCTATGAGGACGCAAAGGTGATCCTATCTGGCTCTCCCTACATGTTCAGATTCTAAGTTTTCATTTGGCAAAAACAAGCTTAAGCTGTTTTGTTGGAGACACATGCGTCAGGCTGAAGAAAGAGGTTAACGTTAGTCTTCTACTCATGACACTCTTAGTTTTGATAGTGTGATTCAAGATTCTTAGGTCATTAAGGTGGTATCATCTGTATTATATGATTTTGAAGATGAGAGACCACTCCATACTTGCAATATACATTTATCAAAGCTACTTCACAACTTGAAAACGATACATTTGCGGATGCATAAACTTACATCAACAGATGACAACTTTTCATGTACTAGTCCATTCGTACTTAGGATGAAGTCTTTTTTTTTTTTAAAGATTTATTTATTTATACATACAAGCATTGGGGTACAGGCCAGAGGTGTGGGGGGGTGAGAGAATTCACCACAGAGAGCGAGGAACAGAACAGGCAGATCAACAGAAGCACACTGCTGAGGGGAGCAGCGGGCACAGCAGGAGAGGTCTGCCGCACCATGTGGGTCCCCTCCCTGGCCCACAGCAGGGATCGAACTCGTGCTGTAGTGGCTGCGGTTTGCTTCATAGTGCGTTGCTCAACCCGCTGTGCCACCAGGGAGGCCCCCTTAGGATGAAGTCTTAAAATGAAAATACACTTGAGAGAGAATTTTAAATTTTTTTCTGATTTCCAAACCAATAACAAGCCCTAGAAATGTGTCTATAGGAGAGGAGATAGAAGAGAACTAAGTGAAAGAGAAAAAAAGGTAGAGAAGCTGACAACAGGAACAAAAAAGTGAGCATGGGGCACAAAATCTAGGAATATAATGGAAGATTGTGGATGCCATTGTGGTGGGTGTGGTATGGTACCACATACCTGACGGGTGAGATCCTATACCTCTAAATTATGTGCAGTATTTTAGACAGATATTACCTCAACATAAATAAGAAAGAAAATACACTCTGCTTTACCAGTTTTTCTATGCATCATTTCTGATTGTAAAGAAAGACAGATCAAAAGCACATGATCATAAAGTTAGTTTAGATATGGGTTAGCTTAATTAAAACACAAGTCTATTTAAATTTATACATAAAAGATGGAAGGATTGGGCTATTCTATTATATAGACCATTGAATTTAAAGTTGGTTAATTTTAAAGATTTGGGTTTCATTCTATAGTACAATCTCATTAGCTAAGTAATTCAGAACAAAGTACTTGAATATGTAAAGTCTTAGCTCTTTATTTCACAGAATTGAGAAGATAATATAATTGGTAACATTTAGTGAGAAGACACTATCTTTACAGTTTATATAAATCAAAGCATCAGTGTCTAAGCATTCTAACCTTTATTGAACCTGTATTATGTTCCATTTGTTTCTGAATTGTATTACCTTCATATATCATATTTTACAACTAATTAACCTTGTCATTTTAAGACAGAAACAAAATATAACAAATACATTTTACAAGCTTAGATGCTTTTTTTTAAAGATTTGTTTATTTTTACATACAAGAGCTGGGGTACAGACCAGAGTCCAGGGCGGTGAGATGAGCCACCAGAGACAGAGTGGGGAGCAGAACAGGCAGACTGACTGAAACACACTGCCAAGGGCAGCAGCGGGTGAAGCAGAAGAGGTCTGCTACACCATATGGGTCCCCTCCCTGGTAGGTGGCAGGGATTGAACTTGTGCTGCAGTGACTGTAGTTTGCTTCAAAGTGAGTTACTTAACCCACTGCGCCACCAGGGAGGCCCCCTTAGATGCTTTTTTTTTAATGCAGAAGATACTGTTACACAGTTAAGGAAATTTTCAGAACGAATTTAATAAAGTATCCTCCAAACTTAGTTTAATCATATTACAAGTGTTGTTACTGTTTTAACACAAAAAATGTCTATGTCTCAGGATGTTACAATTGTATGTAGTATATACATGCCCAAGACTGTGACTATCTTGTATTTGGCTGAATTATGATCTCTCAAGTTTCAGAGAAGAGAGTGGTATAGAAGGCAAGCCACATAATTAACCACCTTAGCCCCCAAGTGTAGTCTGCTCATGTGCCATTGGCCAAAATGAGTCATCTGAACAATTTAACAATGAGAGATCAGGAATTAAAAATGTATATAGGTATAAGAGACAACAGACAACAACCTGTTGCACCTGTCATAATAATTAAGAGAAGACTACGAATTTTGAAATTATACTTTAAAGATTATGATGAGCCATTCTGAGAAGTCTAGTGTAAGCCTGATAGGAATATCTTTATGTATGTCCTCCTTTTTATTTGTAACCATCTTCAATATACTTTCTTTGTCTTGAATCTGTACTAATTTAACTATTATGTGTTTTGGCACAGGTCTTGCTGCATTTAGATAACCAGGTGTCCTTTTAGCTTCATGGACTGGCCTGTTTAATTCCTTCTCCGGATTCTGGAAATTTTCCTCTATTATTTCCTTAAATAGGCTTTCTGTTCCCCTTCCTTTCTTCCTCTTCAGGGATCCCCATTATTCTCATGTTGACTTTCTTAATGGGTATGAGACATTTCTAAAGTTGCCTCTTCATTTTTTTTTTTTACATCTCATTTATCTCTCTTCTTCCACCTAGGTTAATGGATTATATCTTTGAAGTCACTGATTTAATCCTTTATTTGATTGATTCCACTTCCTTTCTCTTGAGTTCTTGATTTCATTTATTGAGTTACTGACCCCTTAGATTTCTGATAGTTTTCATTTTAAAACTTCAGTTTCTGCCTTCTATTCATTGACTTTATTTCTGAGCTCATTAATTTGTTTTTCTGAGTTTTGTTGTATTTTTTAGCTTTTCTGTGTTCTCTATTTCTTTGACTTACCTTAATTTTGCAAGAGTTTGACAGGTTTTCTTTTTTCTTAACTTTAGATGAAACAGTATTTCTAGAATGAGTTGGAGTTGGGTGTTTCCCTCCCCCAAGTCTTTGCTTTTACCCCAGCAAATTAGGCTCAAATTAACTAGTTTTCTTGAAATCAGGTCTTATTAAGAAAAGCAAAGTGCTTTGGCATATTTCAAAAAAGTTCCTTTTCCCTTCCCACTGCAGGAAATATAGGCAGCTAATTCCTCTGATACTACTATGAGAACCTGCTTACGCTCCTGGAGATAAATCATACAGTATTGTCGGATGCTTTGTGAGTGGGTCCCCAGGGTTTTGATCTCTCAGTTGTGTACATGGAACATTCAGTGATTTGTCAACTAGAATACAGGTTTTCCTACCATAGCACTAGTTCCCATGGCAGTTTGGGGCTGAGAGCTTCTATTCTGATAAGCCATCACTCCCTCTTTTTTCCCGTCTCTCTCTCTCCAATATTGGGGGCAGCAGTTTGTACTGTGTCTGACTGTCTCTTGTAGATCTAAGAAGAGTTATTGATTTTTCAATTTTTTAGCTTTTTATTGCTGTTAGAATAGAGTGGAATTTCCAAACCCCTTACGTGAGGAATAAGAAAACCTTGTTTTTATACAAGCCTAAAAAATAGACAAGCAAAAGCCTAACTCTTTATTAATAAAATAGTGCAACGGTAAGAGTGACTCTTATGTATGCTCAAGTTGGCATTGATCTTTTTGCAACTCTTATATCAGGTGGGAGGATGTTCAAGCATAAAACATTTATTTGAAGAAATGTACTTATGTTTTATTTTAGGTCTACTTGTTCCTTAACAAAAACAATATTGTGCATGCCATTGTCAGTAATGTCCATTTAAACATCAACCACCTCTAATTATAATGGCTTCATCAGATACCAATTGTAAATAACAATGGCTAACTAAACTAGAGACACTTTTATTGGAATAAAAAAAGTTATCACACTCATCTATGTTTTGCCAGTTAGCCTAAAACCAGATCATTAGGGTCCTGTGCACTACAAGTACATTAACTTAATGTTTCATTGACTATACTGTGGTTGGTATTAAATGTAAATGTCCTTTGAGTTAGTCTATTTTTAAAAATGCCAAAAATCAAATATCTCAAATTGGTGGTGAAGTCTCAAGTGAGGAACACAGAGTGTTTCTCCAGATAACATGTCTCTAAATATCAGGTAGCACCAGCTCTTCCTTTTGTATCAGGATTACATGGAACTTCTTGAACTGGAATTTTTAGATAAACCATGCAAATGTACTGTTTCAGAGAAGCTGCGGAAGGGGAGTTTTCTGAAGTAATTTTCCCTATAATAATTTTTAATATGCACTGTACATTAGACATCCATTCCCCTCTTTGTTCTTTATGTGACAAAGAGAAAATAGTCAATATTTTCTGATACTTTTGTCCTCTTTTTGGTCATTACTAAAGATGCCAAAGTTAGGTTATTGCTGAAGACGAATTGTCTTTGATGGCAATTATTTAAATGAAAATATTTTTTTTGTCACTAAGAGAACAACCACAAATGAAGCATTTCACTCATTAACATAATGCTTTTGAAAACCTAATTGGTACACTGCTTAGATGTTCAAAACATAAGGTCTCCTCTGACTTTTCTCCTTTTTTATCTTTTCATAGAAATATGCTTATGAAGTTTAGTTTAGGGGAGTCATAGATATGTAGTATAATTATGACCTTTTATAAACAACTACTTGAAGAGAAACATTCATTTATACTGAAACCATTATATATTAAAATAAGATTAATTTCAGATGGAATTTTGCAAAATCCCTATTCAAGTTCAAGCATTGAATTTTTTTTCTTAAATTAATGTAATTCCCTTCTATTGCTATTTTTCAACTATACATTTTCTTGGCATGACTAGGCACTAGCCTCTAACAATTTTTACCCTATAATAAGCATTGAGCAAATAAGATACAATTACCTTTGTCATAGAGAAAACATAAAATTTCTTCAGCAAATGCCATTCACATATGCATACAAAAACTATTTTCCTTTGCAGATTTAACAACCAAAAATAAATTACTCTTTAGTAGTTAATTCCAGTATACAAATTAGGAAAGCAAACAAGTCCTTTCTTGTTCTCTATGAGTATAAGCACTTGTTCTTAATTGAAATGCAAATAGTTATTCAATCCTCACTCTAAGTCAAGCTGTATTTTGAAAATAAATACAGTCAGATATGTAATTTCTCAACTAGTGCGACATGTTCAGAAATGAAGTTATTTTTAACATTTTAAACAAAACTACGTTCTTAGAGCAAAAAATATTACATCTGAACCTAAAGTTGTGAAATTCTGTTGGCCTGCACATCCACTCTGTGCACACACAAAACAAACATATTCACAGGCCATTTGTATCTGAAACATCTCTCCCCAATTTGTCATAGTTGTGGAGAGTTTCTGAGAAAGAAAAGTAAAATCTTGAGCTGGGAAATTTAGGAAAGGCTGCTGATTCCCTTTTCCTCACCATAAATACACAATAACCCAACGATAATTTGAGAATGTAAACACTACAGACATTTCATGTCCAATATCAACCACCATACACAACATAGTTTATTTCCAGACATGTACTTATGTTCTCAAATCATGTGACTAATAAAACTTCTCAAATGACCACTTAGCAGTTTAAGAAAAAAAAAGGGAGATCATCAGGCATCATTTTTATTTCCCTGTGGTAGGCAGGTATAATAACTCTCTATTAAAAAATAAAATCAGCAAACTGGTCCTTAGAAGCAATAAATATGTTATCTTAATTGGAAAAAGGATTTTAAAGATTTTAAGGGCTTCGTGATGAAGAAATTATTCTGGATTACAATGTAATCACATTAAAAGTGATCACTCCTTGAAAGTTAGAAGAGTGGATCAGAGATAGGGCAATGGGAACAGAAGGAAGGAGGCCATAAGCCAAGGAGTATGGGCAGTGTCTGGAAACTTGGAAGACCTTTATTCAACAACCAATGTGGAAATGAGGACCTCTGTCTAATAATCACATGCAAATGAATTCTGCTAAGAACCTGAGTATACATGGAGATTGATAATCCCTTAGAACCATCAGGAGGGAATGTAGCCCAAGGGGAGTTAGATTTCAGCCCAGTGAGACCTGCATCAGACTTCCAAGCAATAAAATTATGAGAGAGTAAATTATGTTACAATAAGTGTCTGGCAGAAATAGAAGACAAATATACTCCCTGTACAAATAATTTCTGCAAAAAAAATTCCATTGGGGTGAATTTATTTTAGAATAAGATAGACATTTTTGTTTCAGTTTAAAAAAACATTTAAGTAAGTAGTATGATTTTAGAACATTCTGAAATAATATGTCTCTATAGAAAAAATAGTTTTCTTGTTTAAATAAATGAAATTCATTTTGCGTTTTAGTTTAAGTAATCCCAGATTTTAAGGATGGCCCCTGTCGCAGCATTACTTTTTGGGCTATTCTGAAATTCCAAGAAGTATTTAAAATGAACTCTTGTTTCTGTGCCAGTGTTAGATTTTTTATGTGTAAGACCAAACAGTAATCCTTATGATTTATTTTTACATTCAGACTTTCCCTTTACAATCTTTGCCAAATTACACTGGTAATGACTGTTACTTTTGCATAAGCAACAGGGCGTCTCCAACATTGATTATCAAGTGGTTCTGAAATTCCCACTGTTCACACTTTGTTCTCACAAGACTTTGAGCATCATAAACTAACTACAATGTTCATTCATCATCAAAGGAACTATCTACTTTTTCTCTTTAAAAAATCACAACGTACAGTTTCCTTGTCTATTTCTGCAACAATGACTCGGTGAAAAATAACATGATTTAAAGTCAGTCCAAACAATCAGTTTCTTCTTGTAAAAATAAATTCTAAAAGGCAATCAAATTTGAGGAAAAAAGTAAGAGTATTTCAGTTAGCTGTTTTATGCTCTGTACTTGATTGAGAACATGTTCCCACTGGGGATGAACCTTTCACTATCTTGTTTTATGTCAAGTGAAAATAGTGAGTATGAGTATACATTGTGTTGAACTTTCTCATTACCTCTTAACTCATTCATGTTAATTATATTATTTTTGATTTGTATCTTTGTTTTCTGACCTCATAGTTTTGTTAGTACTTGAAATTATTTCTCTTTTTGTCTCCTAAAACACTAAATTTATTAAATTACATACAACCTACCTTCATTAGAAATGCTAATGAACTTCAACCATGTCTCAAAGAGTTACAATCCATGGGAAAAAGACTGTGGATTAAAAGACAGCATTTCTTGATGATTAAAAAAAAAGAGTAGGTGTTGAACTAATTTAGAATACTGATGCAATTAATCTGGGATACAGACGATTGTAGAGACACTTGAGAAATGCTCAGAGGTCAGAAAGGCTGTCTCCCATCCCAACCTAAAGGTAGGCAATATAAAGCCCCAGGAGAGCAAGAAACACCCAGTAGGGGGCAATTCCTCAAAACTGACCAGCTTCTGGATGATAAGGCAGTTCCCCTAAACATGAAATACAATACCCAGTCAAACCCCCAAATGTTCTCCCCCTCTTAAGAGAAGGGCAGAGCTGCTTGACACCATGGCAACTCAGGCCCAATGCTCTCCTTTGTTCCAACCTGCAGCTAGGACTGAAAAAACTATACCTCAGAAGCATAGTAAAAAGGGGGGAGTGACTTAGAAACTTCTTTCTGAACTGATAAACCACATCCTAGGAGTGCCTGTACAGTGCACCCCGATATAGGGATACAGTGAAAAGATCCTACACCGTACTTAAGGCCAGAGCCCCCATAATTCCCTCACAATTGTTCTTACCAGGGACTTTGCCCACCCAGGAACCTCTCCCTAGCAGTCCTTTTATTCTGTCCCTAAGTAAGCTTTGCTTTTGCTTCTGCTAAAGATGTGACTGTGAATTCTTCTCACACCATAGTTAAGAACCAAGGAATGCCTAATCCAGAAACCCCTAAACTCAACATTTTCTTTCTGCTTTTTAGCTCTCTTTCTTCTCTTATTTCCTCACCATGTACTGATAACATAAGATGCACTGATTAATGGTGATTAAAGATGACTGTTAAATTCACATAGAATTTAAATTGCAGGATATCAAGGAAGAAAATAAGCACTCAAGAATTATCTTCTCTTGTACAAAAGGGATTACTACATATTTTGTTGTACCCAGGACAGTTGTATCATGTTAGGCAGAACTATGACTTTAGTATAGGCTATACTTAGAGATTATATATGATATAAGGAAATGCATATGTGTGCTGAACTGACAAGGTATGAAATTGTAATGGCTAATATAATGTTTCAACCTGACCCGCCACATACACTAATGCTCAGATTAAACTTTATTTCTGGTGTGTCCTTGATAGTGTTTCAAGATGAGATCAGCATATGAATTGGTAGGATCAGTAGCAGAGATTGTCCTCCTGGTGAGGCTGGAAGTCATCCAATCTCCTGAGGTCCTTAATAGAACAAAAGGTGGAGGAAATAGTAACTCTTTCCCTTTTTGCCTAACTCCACTGGGATTTCTTTTTTTTTTTTTAAATATTTATTTATTTATGCATACAAGCACTGGGGTACAGGCCAGAGGTGCGGGGGGGGGGGTGAGAGGATTCACCATAGAAAGAGCAGGGAGCAGAACAGGCAGATCAACAGAAGTACACTGCTGAGGGCAGCAGCGGGCACAGCAGGAGAGGTCT
>JAGFMF010012069.1:10058082-10074419 GCA_019455555.1 Galemys pyrenaicus | reverse complement strand
ATAGATAGATAGATAGATAGATAGATAGATAGATAGATAGATAGATAGATAGATAGATAGATAGATAGATAGATAGATAGATAGATAGATAGATTAGGGTATTGTATGGAATTATGGAATACTGAATGGGGAATTAAGCAATTTTACTGAGCAAGGAAACTTGAAAAATGGGCCCTTTAGCAGACAAACAAATTGTGAAAAGGACCAGAGTAGAGGTTATATATTTTGCTACTACTTTCAAAAATAAAAGCATGGAGAATGAAAGTATAACATACAATAAAATTGAAGCATACAAACGGCAATAAACGTTAATAAGAAAAACAGTTTGCATGGAAACATCTCTCAAAATACTGTATTCAGCATAACAGAACAGCATCCCTGGGATTCCTGTGTACATAAGTGTATCAGGAGAAAAAAAAAACAGGGTGCTGTAGATTATGGCCAACAAGACAAATTATTTTGAGGCAGAAGCCTTCAAAAATTTTTATTAGACACACTTTCATTATAAATCTGTATTGAATGTAATATTTTTGGGAGTTACTTAAACTATTTTCTGAGAATTGAAGCCCTCTAAGCACTGCCTTATAATCTATGTTACTTTTCAGAAATAAGCCTAAATTTATTCTTCTGTAAACTGGGAATAATAATTGCATTTGCCACAGGGAAATTTCATGAGGATTAAGGTATAAGGCATGAAAAGCCTAACACAATGCCTGAGAGAGTAAGTGCTAAATAAATGAATGTGATCCTCTAGAATTGCTATTATTTTTGTTACTATTATTAGTGACCTTATTTACCTGTAAAAGGATCCTTAGAGTTTTACATTACCCTGTTCATTATGCGTAGGTGGCAAAGTGTTAACAGGATCAGAAAAAGCATTGCTGGGCACAATAAATGGAAATCTCTCCCTCTTGTTTTCTAAATTTCTACCATGGTAAGTAAGAGCACTAGATCCTCTCATAGGTTCCTAGAAAATTTGATCTGATATAAAATTTAAAAATAATCTAGGATAAAGCCAAAACTTAAAAACCAGGAAACTTCTCCCGAGTGTTTGGGTGACCAGTCTGAAGTCAGTTAATGGCAGATTTGGAACCAAGAGAAGAAAAGTTACAATTGATGAGTAAACTCTGATAATCATCAACCAAACTGCAAAATAAAATAACTCAGAATTCAGAAACACCTATAAGCTTTAAGGAAATATTGATGCTTACAAAAGAGGCTCTATCATTCAGGTGGCTTACTTTCTTTACACAAAACATTTTCACTTCCATACCTGAAAGTACAAAGGACAGGAAATTCTATATGCAAAATCTAACTTTCCAGCAAATTATAAAGCATTGCTCTTCCTCCCTTCTTTCTGCTTTCTGTTTTCTCCCACCTGCCAGACATACACAGACATCAGTACTTAAGTGGCACTATATCATATATATTTTAAAAATATTTTCACTACAAGTTTCAGGATGTTGATTACTAAAGTACTTTTTTGTTAAAATGAAATATCGAGAATGCATTTCTATTTTTGTTCGTAATTTCACTAATAATGATCTAAATTATTTGAATCATCTGAGTTTTTAAAAGCGTCTTTAAATAATTATTTGTTGAATTAAAATCAATATACTATTGTTTAATGAGAATTTTAACTGTGCAAACTATTTGATGTTATTTTTTTAAATATAATTCGTTTTCACCTTGGCTTCCATATTCCTGATGCTAATTTTTATGAAGGGAAGTAACCTCTCATGCCATTTTGACTTCATTCACTTAGCAGGGGAGAAGTAATAAACAGGCTGTCCAAGAGCTTTGTTTCCATGGAAACAGTTTCTCCCACTTCAGATACAAATGAATGGGGAGGATTAGTGGTATTAATATTAATATTCATAAATGCCATGTTGGTTGTTTCTCCCTCCTCTCATTTTTCTTCCAATGCTACTTAGGGGGTGTAGGCTGGGAAATGGGCTAGCCCTACATCTAACCCTGACAGAGAAGCAAATTATTAATTGATAAAAGGGTCTGATGTGATTTAACACTTTTTATTTTATTTTTTAAGATTTATTTACTTATGCATACAAGAACTGGGGTACAAGCCAGAGTCACAGGAGGTGAGAGGACTCACCAGAGACAGAGTGGGGAACAGAACAGGCAGATCAACTGAAATACACCGCTGAGGAAAGCAGCAGGCACAGCAGGAGAGGTCTGCTGTGCCACGTGGATCACCCTCCCTGGCCAACGGCAGGGATCGAACTCGTGCTGCAGTGGCTGCAGTTTGCTCCACAGTGCAATGCTTAACCCACTGTACCACCAGGGAGGACCCTAACACATTTTAAATTATAATAATTTAAACTTGACTTTGTATATATAGTATGTATGGTGTACAGTATTTTTTATTTTACTAACGATTGACTAGTGAAAATGAGACCTTAGGAAGTGAATATGATTCTATCTTACTAAAATCTTAAAAAGAGACTTTTCAATAGCATTTCAGAAAATCCCTGTCACAAATAATGATGCAGATAGTAAAAAGGTAACTTTGTATGAAGCATCATATCTAGTAAGTTGTTTTAAGAGCTTTGGAAACTAAAATTAACTGCTTGGTAGTGGCAGTGAATCAGGGTCAAGATGATTATAATTTTCCATATTTAAAATGAAAATAGTGAATCGAAAAAAGTGCAAACTTCAAAAAATGGGGTAAACACATGAACCAATTTGCATGCATGTACATACACACATATGCACTCAATCACACGACCAAGATGTTTCTCAGATCTTTCTGCATCTTTGTATCAGAAACCAAGATCAATATATACAGAAACATAAACAAATGGATAATACAGAATCTTGATGCAATTTCTATATCTAAACATTTTTAAAGTATATAATTACTCTTTAAGTAGAACAAGTAGTATTTAGTTTTTACGTTCAAGCAGATTTTCTTATACAAATGAAATAGAACAGCGATTGCAACCTCACTGCATTTTCAGTGTGGCTTAATTGCTATAAAATGAAAAGTCAATAACTTAGTGAAATAGCATTTTATTTTTCATTGAAACAAACAGCCCAACACGTGTGACGGCAATGAGGTGACTCAGTGATCCAGGACTCAAAATGTGTCTAAGGGGACAGCAATAGCTTCTTTTAACTCCCTTAGTCAGAAAATGACATATGGCAATTCTGTTCTTGTGGTGTGTTGAGACCTGAACACATGACTTTACTAGTTGTTGGGGTCTGAGAAATTTAATCTATGTCCCAAGAAGAGTAGGAAAACGAGTCATTGGTTAACACAAATAGACTCTGTCATACTCACCAAGGAAATAAAATAAATCTGCAGTTAATAATAACTCTTAGTGCTAATCAGTTTCTTTTGGTTTTCATTTCATGCTTATCAAAGGGGCAAGCATGTTTTAAGACAAATGGAATAATTAAAATGAATTGTTACAAAGGAAAAATAATTGTCAGACATGCAATATTTTCCCACCTTAACATCTGTATGGAAAGAGATAAAGTACAACTTTTGAAAATACGTAATCATACTTTTATGGCAGTCATAAACCTAGCCAACATACACACCTGGACATTTCAGGCTAAAATTCTGGTTTTTAACTCAGTTCCAAAAAGTCAAAACAAAACAACATATGAAATATTGTTTGGAAATTTTGGCTCTGTTCTCTAACAGCTCAATCGTCTCTCTCTAGCTGCCCTCTACATATTAGGCAGTAGTTAGCATGTACTTTTCCAGCTTCACTTGACTCATATTACTTCACACAAAATACTGTAAGAAATTATTTCTTTTCCTAATTATATGGGGCTGCCTCATTCTCTTGAAATAGTTTCCTTTTCCTTTGCAGCATAATCAGTCAACAAGGTCTCCAGAATACAATTAATGGCCCAAATGTTGTTCCATCATAAATAAAATTTGAGTGTGGAAAGATGCTACCTCTTCATACTGTTGTATTGGATCATGGTCCTTTATGCTGATGGAGTGATCTCTACTTGGATGAAACTAATGACATTTCTGTTCTGTTACTGCAGCAGAGACACAATGAGAGTCTGTGGCTCTGCCATGTACTGAGCCTTTTTCTGATGCACTATATGCATGAACGGGAAATATGTCCTACTGGTCCCCTCACATATCTTCATCTGCTCATCCGGAGTGGCATATTCAATAGAAGTCTATTAGAAACTTTCTATATGGAACCAACTTTGGAAGTAAAAATAGTAATCCAAGACTTTTGAGATCTTACGAAAAGGATTATTTCTCAGAAGTTTCAATTTTCCTCTCAAACTGAGAAAACACATTACACATTTTCTCAGACTACCTTAATTTAGTGTTTAAACTCATCTTGAAAGTACAAATCAGGGGCTTCCCTAGTGTCATGGCGAGTTGAGTGCCTCACTGTGAAGCATCCCCGGCACAGCACACAAGCTCCATCCCTGGCCAGGGAGGGGACCCACATTGTGTCTTCTCCTCTCCTCCCCTCAGCAGTGTATTTCAGTCGATCTGCCTGTTCTGCTCCCCACTCTGTCTCTGGTGAATCCTCTCAACTCCCATGACTCCAGCCTATACCCCAGCTCTTATATGCATAAATAAACAAATCTTTTAAAAAAAAAGAAAGTACAAATCATAAATGGACTTTATAATCTGAAAGTACACATGAGTTAAAACAATGTTGGCCATGACAACAAAGCACTTGTTTGCCCAGCCCTTTCAATGAGCAGTACCTGGTACAGCACTCACTTGATTTATACTAATATCAAATATACTTGACAGGGTTATCTTGACATTAACAAGCATGTTAAATGCTCCTATACTAAAAGGAACAACTCTCCTTGGACTCCTTCCAACCATTGTGAATTCCCTCTTAGACCGCTCTTCTCCTTCTTCCCTAAATGAGGCAGATGCTGCCACAAAATATGATGTATCAACAGTTTAAATTTGAAAGAGTTCATTTTGAGGATAACTTCTTAATTCATCCATAGTACTCCACTTTGGCACATGAACTTTAGTTTATAAACAAACTACTACACCTCTCTTTCAGACATGCTCTCTATGGAAAATTCAGTAATCTTTTCCCCATGAATCCCGTGTAAAGAGCAGCCCTGAATCCTCAAGGATCTCATCAATATATAAGATAAATGCTTGGCAGTAACATCAAGTCAACTAAAACTCTCAGAGGCCCTTTACACAGCCTCTGCTTTAAGGATTCCAAAAAGACGCTAACATCCTGGTGTTTGTGTTTCCTTTCACTTTGAATTCATTTTAGATTTTAACACCAGGCTGGTAGATTAAGCTCAGATCATGAAGAAAGTTGACAAGGTAGAAATAATGCTTGAAAAAATTTTGTAATGCCCACTGAAATGCACAAATAACCAAGAAATTAAATTATAATAAGTGAAAAGAAGGGACTACATCTTCTGTTTTTATAGACATTGCCAGCTTTTGCAGAAAAATTTAGATACGGTAGTTAGGAAAGGCCTATCTAAGGTCATTGGAGCTTGGTATTTGAATTAGAATGCACAACCTATTCACAGTCTAGGGAAAGAAATATATTCCAAGCACAGGAATAATATGCACAAAATACTGTTTTAAAAAAGGGTTGCCATGTTCAAGAAATAAATGTGATTAATGTTCTCGAAGCATAATGAACAAGAGAATGGTGTAAAACTATATAGGGATGTGTGCTGGAGCCAGGTAAATTATGAAATATTTACTTTATTTCTGAGCTAAATGAGAAGCCACCAATATTAAATTAAGAAAATGTCATAATATTTTTCAAGATATTACTGTACTTGATATATAGAAAATTGATGAAACTTGATCCAGTGTCAAAAAAGGAATGTTACTTCAGTACTCCAGGTAATGGTATCCAGAGCAAATGAGTTTTCAGTGGAGATAAGTTAAAACTGGATGGATCTGAAACACATTTTGGAAATACAAGTCATGGGACTTGCTGATGAATATGAGATGCAAGGACTAAGGAATGAGGACAAATGGAGGCTAATACCTAGTTGTTTCCTGTTTGTTTCTTTGATTGAATTAAATTTTTATGCAGTTAAATACTACTGTGGAAACAAGAAAAAAATGGGGATGGGGAGAATGAATATCAAAAGCTCTGTTTTGGTCATTCTTTGAAAAGCACAGTAATCATCCAAGCTGACACAATGCATACGCTATTTGACATATAAATCAGGCCCTAAGAGAGTGGTTTGGAAGAGATAAAAATATAGAGTTGTAAGAACGTAGATGATATTTAAAACATGTATGGGGGAGATCACGTAGATTGAGAGAGAAGCTAAAGAATACAGATGAGAGAACAACCTTGGGATTTAATATTAAGAATTCAAATAGAAGTGTTACAGATGATATAAACACTGACCATATACAAGTAAACATGGTGGAAAATGCTAAGAAATGAAGCTATTTGTTTTTTTTTAAAAGAGATGGTGAATTTTGACAAAGTTAGCTAATAGGTAAAATAACACGATAACAGAGAGTAATCTGTTGACTTTTGACAAGAGGGATACTGGGGACAATGCATAGGTTAGCTTCAGTAGAACGGTGATATAAGCTATACTATAGGTGTTTGACTGAAATGGGAATTAACACAATAGAAAAAAAACTAATTGAAGTCTTGTCTAAAATCAAAGAACGTATAAATAACAGAAAATATAATAAATTACATATTTATTAACAAAGATGATAAAAATATGAAAATAACACAAAAAAGGATGAGTGGTGTGTGTATGCAGAATTTGGAACCAACTTTAATTCAAGTGGTCACTACTCATATGAAAAAGGAAAGAAATATAAATCCACTCAAATTCTAAGCAATATAAATAATAATAAATATTTTGACCACTTGCAATTTAGTGGTCTAAATATTTAGATACTATTTAGCACTTCATAGCATTATTGATATTTTTGTCATGTTTCTCGACACAAACAGGAAAAATATATAAATATACAGAGGTAATATTTTAAATGCAATAATTCTAAATTTTATATTTGAACACGAAGAAATACTAACTACAAACCTCACTGTTCAGAAAGAAGTATCACATTTTTATTACAGCATATGCTGATTTAAAAATATTCAATTACTGCACTACGTAGTTTATTTAGAATGATAGTCTGATATAAAAATAATAAAATTCCAAATAGAAAGTAATGCATAACACTTAGTAATATCCTCCAACCACACTTATTGAATGGTATGCATGTTTATTTTTTTTTGCAAAGATTCATTTTATTTATGCACACAAGAGCCTGGGTACAGGCCAGAGTCACGGGAAGTGAGAGGATTCACCAGAGACAGAGTGGGGAGCAGAACAGACCGATTGACCAAAACACACTGCTGAGGGGAGCAACGGGCACAGCAGGAGAGTTCTGCTGCGCCATGTGGGTCCCCTCCCTGGACGGCTGCAGGGATCGAACTCCTGCTGCAGTGGCTGCATTGCTTCATAGTGCATCTCTTAACCTGCTGCGCCACCAGGGAGGCCCGAATGGTATGCATGTTTAGATGCATATATAATTATTAGTATTCGGCTATAAATTTCCCTTTTGTATCTACCAATCATTAGGTTTTTGATTTTCAAATAAACTGAAAATAAAATTTCACAGATTTTAAAATTCAATGTCATTTGCAACTCATTCACCATTAAATTACCATTTAAAAAATTTTTCTTTTTCAATCCTGGTAATTTTATTTCTTAAAGTAAATATATAGGACAAGAGAAATTAAGTGAAAAAATATATTCATGGGCGAAGATGTTAGATGCATTTCAATAAAACTAAGTTCGGTGTAAAGTAGTTGAATTAACACACTGACACACCTATAAAGCAGATCATCACTTTAGCAATTAAATTTTGAAATTTCATAGGTATGCTGGGTGCCCTTAAAGACAACTGAAAATTATTTTTTTAAAGATTTATTTATTTATGCATACAAGCACTGGGGTATAGGCCAGAGGTGTGTGTGTGGGGGTGGGGGGTGAGAGGATTCACCACAGAGAGCGGGGAGCAGAACAGGCAGATCAACTGAAGTACACTGCTGAGGGGAGTAGCGGGCACAGCAGGAGAGGTCCGCTGCGACATATGGATCCCCTCGCTGGCCAGCAGCAGGGATCGAACACATGCTGCAGTGGCTGCAGTTTGCTTCATATTGCGTTGCTTAACCCACTGCACCACCAGGGAGGCCCCAACTGAAGATTATTTATATCTAAGCCATCTCAAAAGCAAATTAATAATGTTCATGTAAAATTAATATTAAGTATAATTAAACAATGAAAAACAAAAATAAGAAAAAAGCTGTAAATTTCTATAAAAATTAAATTTGCATTCTACACTGACTGGTATGTCCAAAAGTGTTTTATCTTGGTTTAGAAACTTCACCTTTTCTTTGTTCCTCGGAGAAATTTACTTTAAATAATGAATATTTTTAAAGGACATTTTAAATTTAGAAAAACTTATTTTGTATGGTTACAGAAGCTTGCTTTTATTTCCTTCTCTCCCTTTAAATGGTAGCTGTGTTAAGCCTGGTCAATTAGAGAACAGTACATTCACTGAGAACTTATCTTCAGCTATCTTTTTAATTAGTCTCCAGAGTGAAAATTTCCAGAATATTCCTATGCTTCTCCAAACACAACAAAATTTAAGTACAAGTTTGTTGCATATATAGCTTTATTCTGTGCTATGAAAGTTTCTCAAGCACAAATTAAATATATTTTACAGTCCCAATTTTGAAAACAACATTTTGTCTTAAAACTGCGATATTCCTAAGTATTCTTAAACAGGAAGTATTGTTAAGTCCTATTATTTCTGCCCTCCATATTATGGTCTAGGTAATAGAACTCAAATTAAAACTTCTAAAATATCCAATCCTCCTAACTTCTAAAAAGCCCTCCCCCCAACAAAGTTAATGACCCCTAGTAATCTAATGCATAATAAAATGTTAATTTTCACTTTTTTATATGATTGTAAGTGGGATTGATAAGGAAACTGTAGGGTATCTTCTCAAAGGAATACTGCACATCCATTGAAAAGATGAAGAATTGGCTTTTAGGATAAAATGGGTGGAGCTTGAAGTGATTATGTTAGGTGAAGTCAGTTAGTGAAAAATAAATACTGGATAGCTTCATTCATCTGTGGTATGTAAGTAACCATACAATTTACACAAAAAATATAGTAGTAATAAAGTTTGTACTTAATGAAAGAAGCTCATGTTTACCAGAGGTATCTGTGAAGGGGAAAGAAGAGTGTCAGGAGGGAAGTAGAGGGGATACTGGCATGGGTGTTTTGGCGGAGAGTTTGTGAAACACATACACATACGAACAAGCAAAAATGAAACCCCAAAATTAAAATGAAAATTAAATTCTAAAAACGTCTGCTTTCTTTAGCATGGCATGCATGGCCTCAAATACCTGGTCTCTGCCTATCTTAACTTTCAACATTTCTGTCTCATTATTTAAGCATAGCAAAAGCAATGTTAGCTCATAACTTTTGCTCACTATCTCTATTCAAACTTTCTTACTCACTTCTGAGAGCAATTGTTTCTCTTTTTCTCCCTGTTTTATTTTATGTGTATCTCTATAATTTTACTTTTCTCATTTTATGACTGCTATTGATTCCCACACAATAGTCTGCTTCAATAGGTCCTATATTATGCATATCTTTGCATCGTGAATCTTTCTTCCAGATTCACAATAATATTTTGAAGTGTTTGTGTATATATTTATGTATACACAGTCAAAATACTGCTATCAGAGTGTTCAGAATTTACAATGAGGAATATTGAAGTGAACACATCAAACAGAATTACTTCCTTTCTCATTTGCTTTGAGTAAGGTTACTATCTCCTAATATGAGTGGAGGGAGGGAGAAGGCAGAATGGAGGGGGGGAAGAGGTGGGAGATAGAGAGAGAGAGGGAGGGAGAAGGCAAAATAGAGTGGGGAAGGGGGGAGAGAGAGAAAGAGAGAGAATTGACTTTAATGAAAAGAAAAGAAAAATTTAGTACCTTTTCCTTCCATTAACCTCCTGCTGATGGTTGGCATTGTGTGTACAATATATTTACTCCCTCTGTTTTTCTAATGCTGGGCTTTGCCTATCAGAGCTTTTTAGAATTCCTATTAAAGAGTGATTCTATTTACTTCCTGTACTAGCAGCCTAATATATCTTATCTTGTCAAGTGCTGACCACGGAATAGGTTGTACTTCTAAACACATTACTATTGAATTCTGGCTTCTTTGAAATTTTCCTCTAATGCTCTAAATCAGCCTTGTATTGCTCTTGAATTTTTGCTTACACTTTTGTGTTATAGCTGAATCCTCATTTAGCTTTCCTTTACTAGGCTTGATTTTCTGTTCTAATGCTTCTCTTGATTTTGGCAAATTAGGGAAAATGGTATAAAGCTAGACTAAATTGTTTTTAATTTATAAAATCACTCTATTTGCATTATAATTGATTGTATTTCTTTTGACAGATGATAGCATATTAGCGAGAAAGACTGAATCAGATTGTTTTGCTACATGAGTAACCAACTCAAAATCAATGGTATAAAATAATCATTTATTATTAGACTTTCCTAAGGGGTATGGAGTTAGCTAGTTGAGGTTGATTCAGCTGGGTGGCTCTGCACTTGGGATCCTTTATATATCTGTGGCTGAATGGTACATACTATTTTAGATTGAGACCCAAGAAGCTTATTTATGAAGCTCAATTTCATGTGTCTTGAATGATGAAATTTGAATAAACCTAGCCAATGCAAACTTTCCTGATCTAATTGAAGATTGTATCATTTTGGAAGAAAAAAAAAACAGCTAATGAGAGGAGACAATGAAATGGTGTTTGACACACAAGATAATTATTTAGATCTGAAGGAGAAGGAAGAATGAGAATGAGGCTAGCTAGGGAGAGACTTCAGATTTTAATGCAGGTCTGATCCCTGAGAAAGGGATGAAAGAAGGAAGGGGGATTTGGTACATAGAGATGCTTTGAGAAACTTTTAGCCAGATGGATGAGGAGTCTCAGAACAGACTCCATTAGATGAGTCCTATATTTGGCAGGGAGGCTTCTGCTCTTGTATAGCTACTGAGTTCTGTCACAGATGGGACCATTTCTGGAAAGGATAGTCTTGGCAAGAATATGGAAGCAGGTCCAAAGAGTATGTCAGCTGGAGGCTTTCAGCTATTTAGTCTTACCTTCTGAAGGGTAATCTGAGTGACATAACAATAGTTGCCACTAAGAATTTTACAGAAAAAAAATAAACATAATTTATTTTTCTCAATCAAGTATAGACTAATGGATGTATTCTTTATTCTCTAGAGTATAAACTTAAACTTCCTGATATAAAACGATAGCAACAAGATAATAGTAAACCTTTCCTTTAAGAAGATCTCAATGAATTTCTTTACCATGTGTTTTCTTGACTGGTAAGTTAAAAATAAACAACCCACAATAGCCAACACAATACTGGTGAAGAACACTGTCAGAAGAATGCCAATACCCAACTTTAAGATCTGTAGAACTGCAAAAAAATCAAGATAGTATATCATAGGTCAAAGAATAAACAAAATATATCAGTGGAACACAATAGAGATAAAAAGAAAATAAATCCACGAATATAATCAACTGGTCTTTAACAAAAGAGCTAAAACTGCCTTTTCCCTCCATCACCATTAGGTTATGTGTGTTTTTTTCTTTTTTTAAGATTTTATTTATTTATGTATACAAGAGCTGGAGTACAGGCCAGAGGGGAGGGGTGAGAGGATTCACCAGAGACAGAGTTGGGAGCAGAACACACAGATTGACTGAGATACACTGCTGAGAGGAGCAGTGGGCAAGGCAGGAGAGGTCTCCTTTGCCATGTGGGTTCCCTCCCTGTCCAGGGATCAAACTCACACTGCAGGGGCTGCAGAAGCTCCACAGTGTGGCACTCAACCCCTTATGCTACCAGGGAGGTCCATGTCTTCTCACAAAACTTAGCAGATCAAATGATTCCTGGCCAAGAAACAGAAGCAGAATTGTCCCATTCTCCAATGGATTCATATGAAAACTAGTAATAAAACCAGGTGTAATTCTAAGAAATATTGAAGAGGAACCAATTTGGGTCTATAAGGAACCAATTTGGGTCTGAATCACCATAAAATAGTAGACATCTTGTGTCAAGATCAGCAGTATCTTAACAGAACACATGGAAAATATTCATTGGATATATTTACTCTTTGTATGGTTCTGTACATAGTACATTGGCTCAGTAATAAATGTGTGAGCTCTTAGTTTGGGAAAAAAATAGCTAAAATAACTCTATGGAAAAAGGCTAGCTTTTCAATAAGAAAGTAATAAAAACAACTGAACATCCCACTGGAAAAGTAAATCTAGATACAGACTTACAACTTTCACAGCTATTAGTGTAAAACTTCTGTTCTGTGAAGATATTATTTATTAAGAGACTGAGAAGATAAACTACTGATAATGGAGAAAACCTTTGCATCACATATATCTGTTAAAGGACTTAATCCAGAATAAAAAGGACTCTTAAAAATTTATCAATTTATCAATAAACAAATAAACCAATTATAAGTGGAAAAGTATCTGTGCAGACACCTCATCAAAGAAGTTTAAACAGATAATAAATATGCACATGAATATATACTAAACATCATATGTTATAAGGGAATTGCATTGCAGTTTCAAACAATGAGATACACTACACTTATTAAACACAAAAATGGAAAGAAAAGACCAATTTGATAAGACTAAATGTTGATGACGTAGAATAACAGAAACTAATTCATTACTGGTGGGAACAGTGCTATAACCACTTTGTTTTTTTTAAATATATTTAAAAATTATTATTAATATTATTTTATGCATACAACAGCAGGGGTACAGGCCAGAGGCACGGGAGGTGAGAGGATTCACCAGAGACAGAGCAGGGAGCAGAACAGGCAGATTGACTGAAGTACACTGCTGAGGGAAGCAGTGGGCCAGGCAGGAGAGGTCTGCAGCGCCATGTGGATCCCCTCCCTAGCCGGGAATCGAACTCTCACTGCTGTGCCTCGGATGCTTCAGTGTGTCGCTCAACACACCATGCCACCAGGGAGGCCTGATATAATTACAATTTTCATAAACTAATCTGCTGTGCCTCGGATGCTTCATAGTGCAGCGCTCTGTGTGCCACCAGGGAGGCCCGATATAACCACTTTGTATGACAGCCTGGTAGATTCTTACAGAGTGAAGCACAGTCTTAACCATACAAGCCAATGATGACACTCTTAGGTATTTATCAAAGTAAGTTGAAAATGTATGTCCACACAAAAATATTCCCGTGTTTTACTGCATATTAGTTTACAGTCACCAAAAACTGGAAGGAATGAAGATATCCCTCAATAGGTGAATGAATAAAACTGTGGTATATCCATACAATGGGAAAGTATGTGGCACTAAAAAGAAATGAGTTATATCATGGAAAGAACATGGAGGAAAGCTGCTGCTAACTGAAAGATGTCAGTCTGAAAAGGCTACATCCAGTCCGATTTCAACTACATGATATTCTGGAAAAGATAATATTATAGAGTATAAAAAATCAAGGGTTCAAAGGAATGATGAGTAGGTAAAAGGCACAATAAATTAGGGATTCAAAGGAAGGATGAATAGGTAAAGCACAGGGGATTTTGACAGTGATGAAACTGTTCCATGTGATACTATTAAAACCCAAAGAATTGTACAATACAAGAAGGGTACCCTATGTGAATTCTGCTCTATTATTTAATAATAAAAATCAATACTGGTTACCTTAAGAAATGCATCACACCAATTATATATGTTCGTTATTGTGGAAAATGGGGTGGAGAGTGGGAGCACTTGGGATATATACTAACTGCTCAATTTTTCTGTGAACCTGAAATTGCTATAAAAATTAAAAAGGAAAACAATTTCATTTGTTCATGTCATAGGGATCTCTGTTTTACCTTTGACAGATTTTAGAAAAACGTAAGTCATCGCCCGATCCTGTCACGTGTTTGTCACATGATGTTGGACAATTCACTGAACTTCAGTTGTCTTGTATGTGAAGTACAGTTAACAATACCAAACAAATAATATGTGAGTATATGTGACTAAGGAGAGTGTCTACCCGGGCTCCACAGTTCATGTCCCTTTCCAGCTTTCTTTTCAAATGCTTTCACTCCTGACCTAAACATCCCTTGTGTGTTTTTATCTTGTACTCTGTTTATTCAGTCACCCACTCCCCTTTCTCATCATCACACATATTTCTCTATTTTATTCTGACCAGTTTTATATCTTCAGATCCCAGAGCACACATAGAAAACAGCAAGATGATTCACAATATGAGAGGGCTGATTTGTTCAGCATTATAATAAGGAATTCTTTTTGGTGAGTTGTTGAGGTAGTGACTGTACCTTAGCACCATGAGCGGTCCTGAAAATAATCATGAATAAAACATGATCCCTGCCTTTAAGTAACTCACAGTTAGAAAGAGGAGATGCAAGTAAAGAAACCATACTGATACAGTTATCAACACCTCAGTGTGAGTTCATTTTAGATACTTTTCTCAGACTATATTGAAGAGGGAGAGGTAGACCCAGAATAAGAATACTGGGAATTGGGTTGGGAAAAGTTTTCCCTAAAGGGAGGAGAGGAATCGGTGTCTACTCCAGTTATTTTGAAGTTATAGTACCTGAAAACAAATACTTTCCTCCCCCAATTCCTGTTTTCTGATTGGACTGAAAAATACAATTGCAAATATTTGTATCAGTGGAAATCAGGAAGAAAGAATTATTCAAGTAACTCAAGTATTGAAGAGAATTTGGCTTTTAATCATTTCAGGTTGTTTCTAAGAAATTCATTTTGGTCATATTACTCTACAAAATTAAAGTGGCTGGACTTTGTTTGGCCTTTAGGTTTCTCTTGTGTGGATAAATTTTGGACATGGATCCCAAAGAGAAATTAATGACTTTGTTTTTTTTTAACTGTTCCCGAATTACGATGTTATTTATAATCAAACTATGACATCACAATTTGTGAGTCTCTCCTTTTTACCAATTTTTTTATCAACTCTCCTTTTTACCAATTTTATTAATAAATTGTATGTTGCCAGTACTGTTTACTTCTTTTTTTCCATGAGAGTGGAAAGTCAAAGAACATTTCCTAGAATTTGAAAGTAGGAAGATCTTCATGGACTATTAATTTATTTACTTGCAACTTCAATATTCAACATATAATTTTCATAAAATTTCTAGTCATTTATTTCATAATATAATTTACTGAATAAACAGATTATATATTATGAAGTGATAGCCACAATTCTAGATATGCATGGCCCCAAGTTCCTAAAGTCCTCTTCTTAAAAGTTATAAGCAGTATAAAATGGAGAGGTATGATATTAGTTCTCAACTTGGTAATATGATATGAAATAAAATCATCCAAATACAATTCTGATCTTACTCTCCAAATTATCTCAGCTCTTCAGTATTTAATATAGCAAACTTTCTTCATGTTCTATATTATTGCAAAGTCAAACAGGTCAGAAAAAAATCCATATATTACATGAAATTATATTTCCTTTTCAGTTATTTATTTAGTATCAACTTGGTATTCATGACTTTAAAACCCCTGAAAGATATCACAGAATTAAAGCCACCATGAAAATATTACTAGCACACTTTTTGCCAAAGCAATACTTTTTACCACCTTTAAATCCACTGAATTTTTACTGTTTCTTACTATGTCTTAAACCCTTAGTGTTTTAAATAGTAGTTCTGTTTTGGATATAAAAATAACTTATTTCAGTATAGAGACTTTGATAAAGAACAATACAGTGAATGTTATTATTAATATGAGAACAGAGTCTCGATAAATATTATTTTTGCACTGAGTATGGGTATGCTTTTAAATTTATTATACCTCAGAGATTAAAATTTCTACAATAACACTGAACATTCACTATTGGGTACAAATAGGGAGGATATATTATAAAGAATAAAACTCACAATTTCACAGAATTTAGATTTCCTGCAACGGAATATATCAGCAATAAAATATAGAAATGACTTTACCAGCAGTAGTAGTAAACTGTGGATGTAGGGAAAAGTAGCTGTGGCCCAAATGCTCAAGAGAACATTAATAGCATCATTACAAATAGTGGATACTTCTACATCCATTGCACATCTTTGAAATTCAGTGGCTTGTGTGACCTCAGTTTCCAAATATTTAAATTATATCTGGTGGGGCCTCCCTGGTGGCGCAGTGGGTTAAGCAACGCACTATGAAGCAGACCACAACCACTGCAGCACGAGTTCGATCCCTGCTGCCGGCCAGGGAGGG
>JAGFMF010012069.1:10028532-10058032 GCA_019455555.1 Galemys pyrenaicus | reverse complement strand
TGCTCCCCACTCTCTGTGGTGAATCCTCTCACCCCCCCCACACCTCTGGCCTGTACCCCAGTGCTTGTATGCATAAATAAATAAAATCTTTAAAAAAATAAAAAAAAATAAATTATATCTGGTAAAGTAATTACTATAGTGATACTGACCTTGGTGTGAGGGATAGTCCTAGTCCCAAGGTTAGCACATAATCACTTTATCAATAATGATAATTGACTAAAATATAAATAATCAATAGGGGAAGATGATATTGGTCTAATGATTTTGAAGATTAGAAACAGAGCTTGCAAAGTGTTATAAAAATAAAAGTAGTTGACTGTGTCAATGAGTAACAAAATCCCATTCAGGGTAAAGAACACTGTTGGGGGTCTCCCTGGTGGCGCAGCAGGTTGAGCGCCTCTCTGTGAAGCATCTAAGGCACAACAGCATGAGTTCGACCCCCAGTCAGGGAAGGAGACCCACATGGTGCAGCAGACCTCTCCTGCCTCGCCCACTGTTCCCCTCAGCAGTGTAATTCAGTCTATCTGCCTGTTCTGCTCCCCACTCTGTCTCTGGTGAATCCTCTCACCTCCCATCCCTCTGTTGGGGGACTTTAGCTTTAAGACCTAAATGCAGGTGGAATATAGGAAAACTGAACAAGGGGTCATAAAACAGACACAACTTTCAGGCAGACTATACATCTGAGACATAAAAAAGGGGAAGGGAGGAGACAGGTATCTAAACAGGAGAGGGAAGAGCACAAGGGACTATGGTGATGGTTCATGGGTGCTGTGGTGGTAGTAAAATTAGGGGGAATACACCTGAGGAAAGAAATCAAATATTGTACAAAATTGAGTAAAGATGTAAGGAAATCACAATTAATTAATTGAAGACCAATATGTATCTTCCATTTCACTCCCTTTAACAAAAACAAGCATACACATCTTGTGACAATGATATTTGCTACTGAGTAAAAAACATTTAAATACAAAAATGTCATCTATGTAGCTGTTGTGTCCAATACAGTGATGACATAAAAGTATTCCATCAGCTCTATTTTATTTTCCCTCAGTGTGTTTTCTGTTCCTCTCCTGTTTTCTAATTACTAACAGCTATTTTAAAGATTCTTTCATTCCTTCTTTGTTCTCAAGATTACTCTTTCATTGTTCAACTATTCTCAGTGATTTTATATTAAAGTCCATTATTTTTCAGATAACTGAAGATCAAGTACAATAATTTTAAAACCTCACCATTTAACTGCTGGCTTCAGTTCAGAATGCTAGTCATGCTTTCTCCATTAAAGAGTAACAAGCCAATGAATACCTGTTAGCCCAGGGACCACACCCATGGACAGCTAATCCATAAAGGTCAAGCAATGCCTGGTAAGAAAAGTTTCCCTTTGTTATCATTTTGAAATGAACAATACAATGTGAATATTAAGAGGTATATGATATAGAAAAAGAGAGAAACCACTATAATAATTTCTATGCTATTTAAAATAACAAGGGAGAATATTTTAGGAGGAAGCTATTTAGCTACAAAAAATCCTGGAAAACATATTCAAAATGAAGCAGAGACATCAAGGAAGGTCAAGAGAGTAAAGGGCTACTTAATATTTCCTGATGAATCCAGCCCATGGGTATTCCCACAATAATTCTTTTTTCCTGAACTTAATGGAATGACATCCTGTTCTCTGCATTGGAGTCATCATTCATTCTTCTTCCGATAATCCAGAATCTACTAATAGGCTTCAAAATATTTATAAAAGCTGAAATGGTTTCACAATATCCAAATGACTACTGTAGTCTAAGCACCACCCTATCTCCAAATTGTAGTATAGCCTCCTAGTTGCCCTGATTCTGCTTTTGACCCATTAAATTCTATTCTATAACAGCAGTCAAAGAGATCTTTAAAATGCACAGTAGATGATATAATTTATCTGTTTAATAGCCTACAACGATTTGTTATCCCACTCAGAGTACAAGTGAAAATGCTCACAAAGGCCAGTGCACTGGTTTTCTTTCACTTCTGGGAAGCTCATCAAACACCTTCCTCCCTTAGTTATCTGCATGTCTTTTCTCTGCATAGGTACCTACTTGAGTCCCTCCCTTATTTCCTATTTCTTTGAGATGTTTTACTCTGCCCTTCACCAACATTTTCCATGCCCTTCATCCCTTCATTGTTTTTATAGCAATTAGTACAACCTGATGGAACATAGGTTCATTTATTATGTTTGTGGTCTGTCATCTCTTACTGCAATATAAAGCTCCAATTTGGAGGATGATTTGTTTTCCCATTGGAACCATAGGGCCCAAAACAATACTAGGTCCTTAAAAACACTCAATAGATATGTGTCACATTAATTTATGTATAACAATTAGATATCATAATTATATGATTGGAGTCATAGGATTGCACATAGAAGGAATAATTTTAAAATAAAACGAAAAGATAATATGAACAAACAAATGCAGAAACTTAATTTTAAAAAGTGTAATTATATCTTCAGAATGACAACTAAATTTTGTCATCATTTATCTAGAAGTCCAATGCAAATACCATGAATAAAGAGCAAATTGTGTGCTTATTAAAAGGAAATGACAGTTAATAATTATGACTGATTTAAAACATGATAGGTTAATATTAGTTTTTATTGGACTTATTGATATAAATCCAGTAAATAAAACTATGGAGGAAGCAATAGAAAATGCAGATAAAATCTTCATTAGTAATCAACTATATGTTTTCCTAGTTTTATCACCCATAAATTCATAATTCAGTTTCAACTCATATATATATTAAATTGTACGTAAGTTTGACAGGCATTATGACTAAGGAAATAGTCACTAGAGTAGTAGCAGACTACTGGAAGAAAATAAATATTTGGACAACAAAAGAACATTGTTTTTCAAATAAATTTTAGAGGAAATAGTCTTACCTCTGAGAATATAACACTGATCTAAGCCAACTGATACAATTTTTCCATATTGGATTGGTAAGATTCTGTTGCTTTTAGCATTTATGCTTTTGTTTTCTAAGTATTTGATCAACAGGAGTATATACTTAAACATTTTTATCTAATGGTTTAGGATAAATACAAATGATCACATGAAGTATTAACTCATTTCATATTTTCAGGTATTGATAAAAAATCATATTAATCCATCCATCCTTCCTTTTCCTTTCTTTCATCATTTTGAACAAATGTTTTTTGAGTACATAGAATGTATCAATGTACAAAAATTCAAAATTTCTGCCCAATGCAGAACAGTCTTATTTATTTTCAATTCCCTCCTTTTCTGCCTTAATTTATGTCTTGTTCCTTAAATTATATAGGGGTATATTTAAGAAATGCAGGGATACACTCCTCCTCCTCTTTCTTCCTTCCTTCTACAGATAATACAGAAACAGATACATGTAAAAGATCAAAATGCAGAGTGGAATATTAAAAACAAAACAAAACAAAAAACCCTCTCTTGCTCTTTTATAGTCTGCTTGGAGTAGCCTACTTTTTCAGAGAGAGCTGAACATTTATTCATTTAAATTATAATCCATTTATAGGCGTACCTCAATTTTATTGTGCTTTACAAATATATATTTTTTAACTGAAGGTATATGGCAACAATGCATCAAGGAAGTCTGTCAGTATCATTTTTTTCTACAGCATGTGCTCACATGTCATTATGTAACATTTTAGTAGCTACTTAAATATTTCAAGCTGTTTCATCACTTTTGCATTTATTATAGTGATCTGTGATCAGTACTCTTTGATGTTATTATTGGATAATTGTTCTGGTACTCTATGAACTGCACCCACCTAAGCTAGGAAAACTTAATGTGTGTGTCCTGACTATTTGTCTGAGAGGACACTTCCCCATCTCTGTCCATCTCCTCCGTTCTCTCTACTCTCAGATAAACTAATATTGAAATTAGGCCAAGTAACAATGCTACAATGACCACGAAGTATTCAAGCAAAAGAAACAGTTGCAAGTTTCTCATTTTAAATCAAAAGTTAGAAATGGTTAAATTTAGTGAGAAAGGCCTGTTGAAAGTCAAAACAGGCCAAATGCTAAGTCTCTTGTGATAGTTAGTTCAGTTATAAATACAAATTGAAAGTTCTTGAAGGAAACTAAAGGAGCTACCCCAATGAAGACACAATAGCAAGAACAACCAGTAAAGACAGCTTTACTGCTGATACAGACAAGTATCAGTGGTCTGGGTAGATCAAATAAGCTACAATGCTTCCATAAGTCAAAGTCTAATCCAGTCCTAACTCTGCAATTCCATGGACACTGAGACAGATGAGGAATATGCAGAGAAAATGTGGACATTAGCAGAAGTTGTTACATGAAGCTTAAGAAGCGAAACCATCTCCATAACATAAAAGTACAAGATGAAACTACAAGTGTCAATGTAGAAGTTGCAGAAGATTATCCAAAATACCTGACTAAGATCACAATGATTTTCAGTGGAGATGGAATGTCATAGCTCGTGAGTAGAAGTCAATGCCTGGCTTCAAATCTTCAAAGGATAAGCTCTCATGTTAGGAGCTAATGCAGCTGGTGACTTTAAGTTGAAGCCAATGCTCATTTACCACTGAAAAATCCTAGAGACATTCAGAATTATGCTAAATCTACTCTGTGCACTATGAATGGAGCAGGAAAGCCAACATGACAGCACATCTGTTTACAACATGGTTTACTGAATATTTTAGGCTGTTGTGTACTGTTCCTTGATAAGAGCTCTGATGGAGATATACAAAGAGATTCATGCTATTTTCATGCCTGTTAGCAATATCCATTCTGTAACCCATGGGTCAAGGTGTAATTCTGACTTTCAAGTATTATTTAAGAAACCAATTCTACAAGGCAACAGCTGGCCATAAAAATAGTAATCCTTCTGATCGAACTGGTCAAAGTAAATTGAAAAGAATTTGGAAAGGATTCACCAATCTCGATACCATTAAGAAAATTCATGATTCACGGGAGGAGGTCAAAATACATATCAACATTAACAAGAGCTAAGAAGATGATTCCAAACTTCTTGGATGACTTTGAGAGGTTTAAGATTTCAGTGGAGGAAATAATAGCACATGTGGTAAAAATATCCAAGAGAACTAGAATTACAACTGGAGTCTGAAGATGAGATTGCATTGCTACAATTGCATGATAAAACTTTAATGTATGTGGGGTTACTTCTCATTGGGTGAGGAAAGAAAGTGGTCTCTTGAGATAGAATGTATTCCTGGTAAAGATATTGTGAATATTGTAGACATGACAACAAAGGATTTAGAATATTACATAAACTTATTTGATGAAACAGTATCAAGATTTGAAATAAATGACCTCAACTTGGAAAGAAGATCTACTGTGGATAAAAAGGTAACAGTGAATTATTTTATGCTGCAGAGAAATCTTTCATAAATGGAACAATCAACTGCCACAGCAAACTTTCACTGTTGTCTTATTTTAAGAAATTGCTGCAGCCACCCCAGACTTCAGCAATCAGCACTCTGATCAGTGAGAAGCCATGAACACCTAGGTTTGACCCTCCACCAGCAAACAGATGACTCCCTAAAAGTTCAGATGACAGTAAGCATTTTTTTTAGCAACAAAGTATTTTTTAATCAAGGTATGTACATTTTTAAACATAATGCTATAACACACTTAATATGGTGTAAACATAATTTTTATATGCACTAAGAAACCAAACCATTCATGTAATTCAATTTATAGTGATAGCTGACTTATAGTAGTGGTCTGAAACCAAAACCACATGTATTAAGAGGATTTATAAATATTCTGTCCCCTTAACAATATATACATAATTATTTTAAATAGCCACAAAATAATGCACAGGAAAAAATGGAGCACAATTTATTTAACCACTCCCATATGCTGGTTGTCTTGAAGGTATTTGTTTATTTAGGTTGTATGTTCAATGCTGCAATGAACGTCCTGACCAGTAGTCACTAGACACATGTGTAGTGTTTCTATAAAACATTTTTTTATATGTGGTATTGCCTGGTAAAAAAAGTATTGGATTTTACATTTTGATAGATTCCAATAAATTACCTTCCAAAACTGGTAACAAGTTTACCTCAGTAAAAGCATACAGATACGCTTATTTTCTCACATTCATACTAATGTTATTATTGAACTTATTTTCATGTGATTGGGGAAAAATTAGACTTTGTAATGTGCTATTTTTTTTCTAACGATTTTGTGACCTTATGTATACTTGCTTATATTTATGGCCATTTGTGTATTCTATTTTATATTTTCTGACTTACCTGTTTATATTTCTTTACCTATTTTTATTGGGTTCTGAGTCATTTTTATGGAATATATAGGAGCTCCTTATATTCTGAGTGCTAATTGTTGCTCATAAAATTAATTTTTTCCTTGTATTACCTTTCCACTTGACATCAGGATATATATTAAAATGTGTTGACATTTTAATTTATGGCTCATTCTGTCATTGTCAGGAAGGCCTTTTTTACATTAAGATTGTTTTCAATTACTACTACATTTTTAATTGTGTAGCTTTTTAGTTCATCTAGAATTTCTTTTCATTAAGTTGTATTGATTTTCATTGAGGTAGCATTGATTTTAATAATATAGAGGCATGGGTTCACACTCTTCAGATGTTTGTTACCACAAAACACCCACCACAAAAACACCAGAAATTCTCCTACTTATATGTATGATGTGAAGGAGGTCTAAATTCACTTATTTTTTTGTTAGATTTATTTAATTGTATTTGACATCATTTGTACTCCCCAGGGAGTAGGGATCTATCCAAAGGACACAAAAACGCTGATCTGAAAGGGCACCTGTACCCCCATGTTTATTGCAGCACTATTTATAACTGGTAAGACCTGGAAACAATCCAAATGCCTAAAAGTAGAGGACTGGATCAAGAAGATGTGACACATATACATAATAGAATACTATTCAGCAATCATAAATTCATTTATTTTTTAATAGTTACATTAGAAATTACTTATGAATTTAGAGGCTAGTCTGCTCCATCACTGCTTAAAATTATACCATTCTAGTCTAGATCACAGACAATGACATGAGGAGAGGTTACTACTCTTTAGCCTAGGAAATTTATATTTGAGGAGCTCTGAAGTGTGACTTTTCTCACTATAGAGGCATGTTTTCCTAGATTTTTTTTCACAATTTGCCTGATGATCACTTTACCTATTTTTAGTTAAATCTGGAAAACTCTACTGCAGACATCCTCCCCTCCCCCTTGGAGTATGTCTGGTTTAAAAGTCACAACACTATTTATTTTAGGCACTATTTCTTTCAGTTACATCTTCATAGTGGTATGTTGGTTTGATGATTCTCCAAACTCAGCTCTGCACTTAACTCTGAAACACTGCTCTACAAATAATATAAAGGCCTTTGCTCAAAACATGCAAAATCTAAGTTGAAAATTAATGCTTTTCAAATTCATCTTGCTTTTGTTGCTTTAAAAATAATTAAAAGTAACATTTTTCTACAAAATGAGGATACATTTATAGTACCAATTATGATTAAACATATGACTTACATACAAAAGAATTCCCATTAAAAAAGTAAATTGCTAGGGTTTTTAGTGCTTTGTTTTTCCTAATATTGATAGTTATTTTAAGTGCATTCCCACATGATTCTAACAATTTCCTTTACTCCTACCAGCGAAATGTGAAAATGCAATGTACATAAATATGCAAAGTACATAAATAACATTATGCTTAAGAGGAAACGATTGTATAGAAATAAGTATGGTAAGAAAAATTATAAATATGGAATCAGTGACTGCAATTTTGTTATCACTCTGTTTTCCCTTGTTATAAAATGAGAGATTCTTGTGGTTGTTACAAAGAATTAGAGGTTACTTTAGAAAGAAATTATATAAATTATTAGCTATTAGTGACTGTATATTTTTCATTATACTTTATGAACCAAGATATATTTTATAATACTTTCCAATTCTCACTCTTTACCAATAACAAATAATAAGAAGTAAGTAGGATTAGGTATTATAATCTCACATATTCAGTAGTCCATTTCTGTTTCTAATTTGATTGTCACAAAAAGGAAATAGAGTAATAGACATTAGAAAAAAGGGACTAAAATTAATCAATTTGATATTTAAAACAAAGCAATTATCCTTTATCTGTGCTTTCTCCTTTAAAAAATATTTCTTTTGAAAATTGGAAAGTATTTATTTTGATAAATGTAGTCAATGGAGACATATATAAAGTATACCTTTTATTATTTTATATGACATTCACATATGCATGTAATTTCATGACCAGAAGACTATTAAAATTTTTATTATTTTAAATTAATATGTCATCTTTTTATCCCTGAAAATTGTCACTGTGTTGTTTTACATAGCAAAAGGGATTTTAGCTATGTCATCAATATTGTGGACTTTAAAACAGGTTGCATTATTCATGTATGTCTAATATAATCCCATGAGCCCTTAAAAGAAGGTGCACCCTTTAAGTAATTTTAGATTTCATAAAAATATAAAACAATATTTGTGGAATAAAGTTAAGCACAATTTAAGGCTTTATTTCAACCTATGGACTACATAGGAATGTTCTGAATCAGGGGAAGAGGAACAGTATTTTTAGAAAGCTTTAGCTTTTGCATAATGGTCTGTGGGAGATCAGTTGGTTTTTGGAATAATTATCTCAAAATGGTCCTCAAAAGAAAGAGGAACTGATCTTGTGAATTAGCAATGAAGGCTCGGTAATTTGTGTTTTATCAGTAACTACAGGAAGGAACAGAGAAGGGCTAAAAACATGTGAGGCCAAAGCAGAACAAACTTTCAAATCTTTGTGTTTTTTAATCCACATTCCACTTGTGAAATAATATGTTCCTTCTGATTTCATTTTCTACATATTTAAATCTTAGCCCTTGAATAGCTAAATTTTTCTGCCCTTATTTTAAATACATGTAAAAAAAGTTTGTGATATAAAGTTTCCTAAATTTCCAAAAAGAATTTAAGGAAAAAAAAAACACCAAAATTATTGATTGAATTTCAATAATCACCTACAACCAAAATTCATTCTAGTGATATGGGATTTTTTTTATGGGTAGTAAAAATGTTTTAAAAAAGGAGGAAGGAAGAGAGAGAGGGAAGGAGAAAAGGAGTAGAGGGGGAAGAAGGAAGGAAGAGAGAAAGATCTATACTTCAGGAATTTGTGTAGATGGGTCTCCTCTTCTAATTATTTTTTGTATTTCTATCTGTACTAACCATCATTTTATCTTTATTTCTTTCTTCCCTTTTTTGTATCTATACACATTACTGCAAATACACTTTCAAAGTTGGAGACTATAACTTTATTTTGAGCAAAATTATTTTATCGCTTTCTCTCTATGTAACAGGAAATTCCTAAGGTAGGTACATAAAAGGGTAGGTGCAAGGTCCCTGGACCCCCTAATGAGGGGTGGGGCTGAGCAGCCAGATAGAGATATAGAACTCTTAGGGAGACACAGGAGGAGAGACATGTGGAACAGAGAGACATGTGAAGGGCAAACACTTGCTTCTCAGCTTTGTACATGCACCAGGAACTTGGGAGACATGGACAAGACGTGAAAGAGATATGTGTGTGGGCCCTCCCTGGTGGCGCAGTGGGTTAGGCAGAGCACTGTGAAGCAAACCACAGCCACTGCAGCATGAGTTCGATCCCTGCTGCTGGCTGGGAAGGTGACCCACATGGCACAGGCAGACCTCTCCTGCCTTGCCCGCTGCTGCCCGTGGCAGTGTGTTTCAGTCAGTCTTCCTGTTCTGCCCCCTGCTCTGTCTGGTGGATTCTCTCACCTCCCCGCACATCTGGTCTGTACCCCAGTTCTTGTATGCATAAATAAATAAATCTTTAAAAAAAAAGAAAGAGATATGTGTGTGAGAGACACGTGGAGAGGCTGACAGTGGCAACCTTTATTTTCACTAGTACTTTGATTTTGCTCCTTTTGTTCCAGACTTATCTGGTCCCTTCTGTCCTTGTCCTATGGTTCCCCACCAGAAGGTGCCTTAGACTTGTGGCAGTCTTTCAGGTTTCTACTTTGGGCCAAGTTTGGCTGGGCATTTACCCAGAAAGGGATGGGTAACTTTGGGTATTTTATTGGGAAACTATTATTCTTTCTTCTCTTCACTCTATGCATGTTAATACTATTAAAGTTCTTTCACACTAAGTATGTTTTGTCTTTGTGTACACGGATGACTGTGCCTCATTACCGCATGCAAGTTTGGGGGTCCTGGAATACCTCTCAGTGTGTCTGTTAATACCTAATCTTACACTTTGAAGATTTATTTATTTATGCATTCAAGCACTGGGGTACAGGCCAGAGGTGTGGGAAGTGAGAGGACTCACCAGACAGAGCAGGGGGCAGAACAGGCAGATCTACTGAAACACACTGCTGAGGGGAGCAGCAGGCACAGCAGGAGAGGTCTGCCTGTGCCAAGTCAGTCACTTCCCCCGCCGGCATCAGGGATCGAACTTGTGCTGCAGTGGCTGCAGTTTGCTTCATAGTGCGTTGCTTAACCCACCAGTGAGGCCCTAATCTCACACTTTGAAAGTAATTACTTCTAAGAGTTTGCTGTGCCACCTTCCAAATATATTCAATGAGTATTCAAAGATAAATAAGTTCAAGCAAAGACAAGCACAGTTTATGTATGTGTGTGTCTGTATGTAAAATACAAATTGGATTATATAATTCTGCATTAAAAATAACCTATTAAATCCTATTGGGCATTTTCCTGTACTAGTAGACAGAGATTTATTACATATTTTTTATCAGTCACTTATTTTTATTATAGCCACTGTATCTAGCAACTCCTTCCTACTTTCTAATTTAGTTTGGCTTTGTAAATCAAGGAATCTCGCCAGTTAGACATTTACTCTATTTACTTATTGGATGTGGATGATTAACTAACCCATTTTCCTATGAATAAAGAGGCTGAGTCTGGAATTTCGCACAAATGTAACCTCACAGAAGCTATCACTGAATGTTGTTTATAATGTTCCATTTTCCAACACACACTGAACTTTGCCAAATTCAGTGTATTTTCTTTATAGTACTTAGCATAAACACAATTATATTTTTGCTTCTTATTGTGACTAAATCATCATTAGTCTGTTCTCTTCTTTTCTAATATTTAGACACGTCCCCGACAAATAGCAAATATTCAGTAAATCTTGACTGAATGATTATATGGATAAATAGATGAGTTTTGATTGTATGACCTTTACCCAAAGATGTTCCTTGCTTCTTGACCTGCTATTTCATGTTGTGGAGACTTAAGAACGTCAGGTTAGTGAACTCTAAGAAAATATCCAAAAAAGGGATACAAAGAGGACTGGACTCCTACTATTAATTTCACGAAAGATAAACTTAGAATGAGCTGAGGCTTGCAAAAAAAATGTTACAAATAACACACAGGGTTTTAGAATCATTTTCAGAGTGAGGCTCACGCTAATAAAAATCACAGTTTAATTTATTGGGAGTGCATGGGGCAATGTTGTGAGGTGACATACAAAGTGAAATGTCTCAGCTTCTATTTTGTTTCAATTTTGTTCTGTCAGACTGAAAGAGCATTAGACTGGAGGGGATAGAGCAAGTATTGTCATGAAAATCTGAACTTTGTAAAAAGAGGAGAGCAAGAGAACACTTTTTCTTTGTTGTACTATGAGGTTGAATATGGGGTCTTGTCATGGGATCTCCTAAAAGTCAAGTTTAACACTAGGACATGGGGGTAGGTAATTAATGGATTTGAAAGGTTATCTAAGGAAGCACAAGTAAAGAACAATAAGATAGGAAAGGAAGAAAGGCATATTAATGAGTGTCTCATTCCATATCCATACCAAATATGATTATATGGGGCTGGGAACAATGCATCAGATGTTTTTAAAGTTCTTCAAGTGATTCCAACATGCATCCACGTTTGAAACCAGTATTCTGATTCTTACAATTTAAAGTGTGTTTGTCTAAAGAGCAGCAGTTGGAAAATACTGGGAATATTGAATCTGTGGCCTAGCCCCTAATGGACAGAATCAGAATGTTACTTTTAACAAAACCCCCTAGTTATTCATACAAACATTCAAGTTTGAGAAATACACAGTACTGCACACTGGAACCACTTGCAGAGCTTTTAAAGCACCAATATGAAAAACACAGGTATCAACCCCCAAAATTCTGACTTGGTCTAGGGTGCAGTCCAGCAATGAGCTTTTACAATCTCCTTCAGCTGACTCAATAATTATGCAATGAGGTTTGATAACCACTGCTGTAGATAATTTCTGATGGAGGTATATTTTATATATTTATATATATATATTTATAAATTCCCCCTATGGTATCACCATGTCTAGTTCCTATTACAATCATTATACTAGTGTGATATTCTGGTTTTACTCTTCTTAAACTTTATTTCTGAGTCATGCCCTAGCCATTTCATTTAATCTCTATACTTCGCCATCTTTTATATTTTCACTCAACTGCTATTTCCTCATTTGATGCTATATTTGCAACTATATAATTTGAGATTTACCATCTAGCTACTATTTAGAATGTGATGTGAAGCTTTTAAAAAATACTCCTATCCAGGTGCTTCCCATGAGATTCTGATTTAATTATTTGTGGTAGGCTCAGGTTGTGACTTGAAAACTTTGCTGAAGATTTCAGTGTGTACCTAGGACGGAGAAGATATTAACCTATATATCTTGGTTGGCAATTTGAAAGACAGAAAAAGTAGATGACTGTGACCCATCTGTTAAATGCCTTCATATTTATGTTCCCTAATAGTTTTGTATACTGCCATCTTATTGCTTAGTACTGGGACCTTACATTGCAAAAGCATTTAATATATAATTGATGAAAACCTGTGGAAAAGTTCTCAAAAAACCTATTACTTAATTCTCACAACACTCCTGAGAGGATAATTTTCCACAGTGCAGATAAAGTTATGTGCCTGAGTGAGCATCACAAGGAATTTATGGTGATTAGAGTAAAATGGATCAAGTTATCAGTAGTAATATTTTTTTCTACATAAGGAACAGAGCTAGGAATGCTTGCTGCATATTGCTTCCAGGGCACCATTATGTGACCTACAAGAACATGCTAGGGCAGTCCTAAATTTGACTGCCATTAAATTTCCTGTGCTTTTATGAAGATGCTTCCCACCTCTGGATGGAGGGAGGTGCCTTTCCTTGCTCTGAAAAGCTCAACTTACATGATGTTTTTTTTTCCAATTTTCCAAATAAAAGATAATTTCTAGTTTTTAGTATTCAGAAAAGCTTCACCACCATCTATCTTCATTGGTTGTGATAAGATGAATTATTTACAGATGATAGTTGCTTGATCTATAATAAATACTCAGTATGGTAATCCTTACTATCAATACCAATTATCATCTAAACAACACCCATTTACTATTAATGATATTAATGAACATGTTACTCATACAGGCTTCCAGACATTCTAAATGTGGTCAAGTGAATCCAGAGTTTCCCAAAGTGAGAACTGTGAAAATCTGGTATCACGAAAGGTTAACTAGTTTTAGTTTCCAATAAGTTTTGCAATGAAATGTGTTTGAAAGCAGTAGGTTGAACAACTTTTAATAGGTTTCTTTATGAGGAACTCTTCAGAGCCCTTAGTGTGCTATTATCAAATTGGAATATGCTAGAGGGTTGTAATATAATACACAGCATTACACAAATTTATCTGGGCATTTTGAACACCTTTTTATATTATGGAGTGTGTATTCCCTGGGGCATATTTTGAACAAGTCCATGAAACCATCAATGTGTACTACATGAAGTTACTCTCTTGAACAACTGACTTTTCTGAAATGTACTTTAATAGTACGTATTTATATTCTCTTATAGTTAATAATGATAAAACTCCCTATGATATGTGTCTCTCACTTTTGCTATAAAATGCATTGTACTCTATGGATACTTGATCATAAAATGTTTTGTAGGTGAATTTCTATTGAAAATTTTCAGGATTTTAGTTTCAAGATACATATAGCTCCTGAATAACTATGCTGACTGTGAGTGCTCTATCACTACAGGATGTTTGACCTTCTTTGCCAAAATCTCAAAAGTCAAAAGTGAACATGTACAGCAAACTAAAAGTGAGAACGCTCTCAATTTGTGAATATTTTAATTACTCCTTTCCTTGGACCAAAGAGTCAGTCTTTTCTGTATTCTTATTGTGTATGGGTTTTTACTTGTAGACCCTTCAAACACTTCAGTGAGATATGGCATACAAGTAAACCTCATAAATGGAATTCACTGTCTCATCCATTTTTCATGCTTCTTCTGGGCTCTCTGTAATTACACCCAGGTTTCAGTCACTCTGTGGTTTTCATTCTGAATCTCAGCAGGAGCCATTTTTTTTCTCTTCAGGAAACCTTGCCATTTGAGTAGGAAAATACCTCCTTTCCAGGCAAAGCTATCAGAAAAGCATCCCTTTCTTTCTCTCTCATCCATCTTTGCATGAAAGAAATTTCCAGTGGCAGGAAATCATCTACAACCAACGATTAGAAATCAAACCGTGATTACAAGCTTTCACCCTCACTACTTTACTGAATATCTATCAAGTTTATATAACATTTTATCAGATTAACTGTAGTTACCATATATGATCTCCTGAGATCTCCTGTTGAACATCTGTCCCTGCCATGTTTTTAAGGATTGCATTCAAATCCATTTCTGTCCATGCCCTGCTCTATCCAGTATTACCAGATGCGGATCACTGAAAACTACATTTCTCAGGTCCCCTTGCTGAAGGATTCTTCTTACATTTGACAAATAAGAGATACCAAATGGAGATGTTTATGGAAATTAATGATATATAAGTATTTATTGCCATTTGCTACTTTGGGGTTTGCTTTTGAAGTTTGTTTCTGTTCTTTTGTTATTTTCCCCTATACTTTGATAGCTATTGGAATTCCATTTTCATGTCCTTTGAGGATCCTTGAGGAAGTTCTCAGCTATTATGTCTTCAAATAAGATTTCTGCCCCTTTCTCTCTTCTCCTAGGATGCAAGCCTTGTTCCTCTTGATACTGATAAGCCTATGTTATCTTCACATTTTTTTAAATTATCTTTTTTTCTTCTGGTCTTTTGAAAACTTGCCACTATATTTTCTTTCAATATTTACTTATTTATTATGCATACAAGACCTGGGGTGCAGGACAAAGGTCTGGGCATGTAAAGATTCACCAGAGACAGAGTGGGAGCAGAGCAGGCAGATCTACTGAAACACACTGCCCAGGGGAGCAGTGGGCAAGACAGGCGAGGCCTGCTGAACCATATGCATGTCAGCTCCCTGGCCATGGATCAAACTCAGACCATTGTGGTGACAGCTGAGACTGACCCCCTATGGCACCAAGGAAGCCCCACTACTTTATTTTCAAACTTGCTGATTCTCTTCTATGCTTTATCAAGTCTACTGTTGAGCCCCTCTCTTGTATTTTTTTTAATTTGACTATTATATTCTTTAGCTCTTTGATTTCTGTTTAGAGTTCATATTTGCTCTGTCCTTGTTGTAACTCTCATGGTTTTCATCCATTATATTTCAATTTCACTGAGCATCACTAAAATAGTTGCTTTGAAGTCTTCTTCCTGCTAAAGTTTACTTAGTACTTTTGCATAAGGATTCTTCCCCGGAGTTTTCTCTTCATGGATTTTTGGGGTGAATTCCTCTATCTCCTCCTTATGATTGATGTTCTCTGTTTATTTCTGTGGACTAGTTTGAACAGCTTTCCTTCCTAGTCCTGACACAACAACCTTGTGTTAGAACTGAAGGTTGTGGGGTACTGACGTAAGATATTGGCCACTGATGTTATGATTTTTGTGGTTCTTGGCTGAAGATGTTTTGGTTCCATCAGAATGACTGGAGCTTAAGAGGTGACAAGGGGTGGTGGGCCATGAACACAGGTACAGAATGGAGGCCAGGGAGGTGGGAAGCAAGGTTTCTACTGTAGAATGCCAAGGACAGGGGCTTCTCTGGGTGCTGAACTGCATGATTTGAAGGAGGGATCTGCAATTGCCAGCTCAAGGCAGATTTCACTAACAGTTTCTAAGAAGCCTCTAACTATAATGACCCCTTAGCTCTCACCTCTCTGATCTTGACAGGTCTTGCAAGCAGTTTTTCCCGAGGCTCAGGCAAGAGCAGATTGGCTAGAAGACGGAGGGTCCAGCTGCTGCTGGTACCACAAGCAGTTGCTGTCTCAGTTATAAGGAGACAGGTTGCCCAGAAGCCTGGCGACCCACATGGGGAGAGACAGATGTTTTTTAGCTGCATAGGTGCTCACAGAAAGCCAACCCCTGGTGGGAGGTCTGATCACCACCTGCTCCCAGCATGGTCCACAGATAGAGCTTTTCCTGAGAGGTGCATACTTCTGCAGGTGCACACTGTGAAATAAGAGCCCCAGAAGCTTGTGGAACCCAGGCAAAAGAAAGGTGGGTGTTCCCGGGGCAGCAGGTGCTGGCTATGGAAAAATCCCAGGAAGGAGCTGTGATCATTGAATGTTCCCACTAAGCTCCATAAAGATTTCACTGGAAACCCATGCACTCAGCAATTACTGTGGATGGTGAAGCCCAGTACATGTAAGGATTGACTGGAAGACATAAAAACCCCTCATGGTGGAAGGGGGTGGTGATTCATCCTCCAATCCCAGCTACTCAATTGATTTCAATCCGTATGGCCTCTGCCCATGCTGGCACTACACAGACAAATGAGAATTCAGAGAACGAATCTAACAGAATCAGATTCTGTTCAAGAAAAGACTGCACCTCCTTCTTACTCCTCACACTAAGGTTTTAGTTTCCACAAACACAAGTTCTTCAGCCAGGTCTGAGCCTCATTCATTGATCTCAAGTCCCAAGTCCTGCTGTTTTCCAGAGGAAAGCTCCTGTTCTACACATTTGGATGAGTGCACTCCCCACCGAGGGCAGTGCCCTGGTGCTGGGATACCACCGGTGGGAGTAAGTCCTTCAGTTTCCAGAGAGAGAGACTTCATGTCCTTGATGTCCCTCCCAAACTTGGAGCCCAATGCCCTGATACTGTTTATTGTGGGGCTGTCTCAGGCTTTCCTACTTTTTCTGACGGTTTCTGCCTCTTTCCCTTTTGGAGATACTGATCCTCAAATCCTTAGCTCCTTATCAAAGAAAGTTGGTTCAATACAGAGACAGGTTTGTTGTACTGGTGGGAAAGAGAAAATTCCAGTATCCTGCCAGTCTGTCATCTTGTCCCTCTCTGTTGATAACTCATTATGGTTTGACATATTTTTTCTTGTACCTGTTGGCCATTTATACATCTTCTTTGAAAAAAAAAATTTATGTACTTTGTTCATTTTAACATTGGATTATACCATGTCCTGAAGTAACATTGATGAGAAAATAAAAGAAGAAACTTTGCTGTACATGGAAAGGAATAAAATGATTTGGGAACTTGGTTGATTGTTTCACTTAATCTTGCATGTTTCCAAGAACCTATAGATGGCATTAAATGAGGACTTACTTTATTGATTATTTACTTACTTATTTCTTGGTATTGAATTGTCTGAGTTCCTTAGCTATTTCAGGTATTATCATACATAGGGTTTACAACTATTTTCTACCATTCCAAAGTAGCGTTTTCACTTGGTTGACTATTTCTTTTGCTGTGAAGAAGGTCTTTAGTTCAATGTAGTCCCATTTACTGACTTTTGTTTTGTTGGTTGTGCTTCTGGTATCATATGCAAATGTTATTGCCAAAACCAATGTCAGGATACCTTCTTATGTTTTATTCTAGAAGTTTTATAGTTTCAAGACTGTAAGATGATTTGAGATGATTTTTGTGAATGTCTTACCACTTTTATTCCCCCAATCACTAGGGAGGTAAGCACTTCTTGAATTTATAATTTTCTGGGCTGCTTCATAGTTTTTGGTTGTATTTTTATCTCATCCAACAAATTTAAATATTTGTGTGAGGCGAACGTGATAACCACTACACTACGGAAACGCCGTAAATTTAAATATTTGTTATTGAACTTTTCTTTTTCTTCCAGGAATCTGTATGGTTTATGAGTTGTAATAAATCCTTGAGAAGCATAACATTCTGATTTTTGACAAAAATTTTAAAAACACTTTATTTTAAATTTTCCATACTAGTAACATAACTATGTTCATCTATATTCCTACTTATCTACCCATCTATAAACATAAACACCTTTGTGACTATATAGTTTGGTTGTAGTATTTGCACACACAAAATTTATATTTACTAACAAATCATGACAATTCCCATTATACATCTGTAATTTTAGTGTGATTTTACCTTCAAAGTTCAAGTACAGAAACTATACATTTCAACACAAATTTCATATTAAAATGTTAGGTATATCTCTTGCATTACACTGACCTCAAGAATTTATAGGCATAGAAAAATGCAAACATTGCATAAAGTAATGCCTAAGCAAGCTACTTTGGCATTAGGGCTAAGAATCATTGATAAAATATGAAATTTATAATGTGTGCTGCTAGTATATGAGTAACTGTGTTCCACTGCTATTGGGAATTAGCTTATTTTCAATGCTACATGCATATTTTCCAATTCATTTGGATAAACACTTAAGCATACGATGGTCTCACTAGTTATAATTTTCATTTATCTTACACAAGAATGAACATCACTATTTGGTTGGGATAGCTGGGATTTCTTGCAAAATTTACTTCTCTTTCCTCCTGAACTAACATGTTCATGATAGACTAGAGAAAGCAGATCAGGAAGAGTATAGGTTTAAAATTTAGTTTCACTAAAGGAATGAAAACGGACACTCTGAGTAGTTAGAAAGTATCATTGATTTTTCTCAGCATGGTGATTGGTACAGAATCTATACTGGAGTTTCTTTTTCATCAAAAAGGACTTAAGGTAGACTTAGATAAAATTATAGTATTAAAAGCAACTTCCATAGAGAGGAAAGCTTAGAACATCAGCTTTCACAATGTTATTAAAGTTCTTAGGCCATATAAGTAATGGGACCCATATTAGCAAGAGGGCTTTTTTATTTCTTTTTAATTTTGAGTTTCAATCAATGGTTTTATTTCTATTCAAAATATTAGTTTCAGTTAGTAAAGAAGCTTATAAATAATGATACTAATACTTGGAAAAATAAGAATAAGAATGATAAACAAGGTTATGGCCTGAAACTCCACTCAAAAAAAAAAAAAACTAACATATTTATTAGTGAAGAAATGAGCCACTCATTCTCACCTAGCCTTATGACTTTATAGCTTTATAGTCTACCTTGGGAAAGAAATTTTAAAACAAATTTTTAGCATGTAAATAAACAAAACATGGTAATATTGAAATAGTTCTACTTCTGTAAAATTCTACTTCTGAAAAGAGGTTTTTTTTTGTTTTTTTCATTTTTTTCAATTAAGGTTTCCCTTGGTTTCTCTGTGTGAAAAATCACTCAGGGATGTAGATTATTTCAATCACCATGAAATAATAATATTCATTTAACTAGACTATATCTAAGAACCCATGCCTTGCACAGTCAAAACTTCTGACCAAAATACTGACAAGAATGTAGAAAAAAGAACTAGATGGCTAATCACAAGACTCCAGAATTAATTTTCACTAACATCAAGGACTGTGAAGTAACTATAGTGATGTTAAGAGAAGTTAGTAGGAAGCTACTTTGGTGTCTCTCTTTCTCACCCCAATGCCTTGCTTCTGTTTTATTTAGCTTTAATAAAAATCAGGAAAATATGTAGTTATTCATCTTCCAAATGTCAAGCGTCATGGGGTGGATCACTTCCCACTACTTACAGTCACTGCAGACATAGTTCAGGAAGTCAGAATGACCAACAGCATTCTGAGAAGTACACAAATGAAGTGCTATTGCAGGCATATAATTTGGAATAGTTTTGGTTGCTGGAATGTTTTCTACAAGTTTGAAGTGCTGGGAAGTATAGAGAATCAAACTTCCAAATTCTATTCCCCATTCTCAGTGTGTGACTGCTAGGTATTTTTAGTTGAAATAACTTGACAGGTATTTTTAATTTAAATATTAATTTGTCATTAAATTTATATCTGAAATAGAGGTGCTTTCAGCTACTGAATTAACAATAGGAGATTTTAAATAATGAAACAGGCATGTGATAAAAATGAAACTTTTCTCTGAGGTTTTCCAGAAAAATACATCCCTATGCTACACATCTCTATGCTACATTGCCTTTGTTTTGGGATTTTTTTTTTTATCTAAAAAATAATGAAAAGATTTGAAGACATTTTCTAGGTGCTCTTAAAAAATTGAAAGGACACATGATTTCTGAAAAACTAAAACAAATTATTAAACAATAAGAGAATGAGTAAAGCCACAAAATTTGTAAGAAAAAATTCATACTAAAAAGTTTCATTGTTTTTCTTGAAGTTTTTCTGCCTTGAAGAGATTTGCTTTCCTCCACATAATTCACTTGATTTTCCATTTCAATTATATTCAATGTCTTCTCAATGTAGCCTCATTGAAATTTAATGATCAAGGAAAATAAGACATAAGAACAAATTTTCCTTTCATGATAATCTGATACATACCTCCTAATCTCAATCTCTGAAAAAATGAAAAAGAAAAAAAAAACAATAAAGCCACCATATTCTGTAGTAAAAAGGTGTAAAATCCAGACCATTTTTCAATTTGAGATGACCATAAATACACATTCTATAGTGTCAATGAGATAGAGAAATGTCCCCCTACCCCTTGGGGTTGTCTGCTGGGGTTGGCTGTAAAAACAAATTAACATACACACATCTACATAAATGCAGATTCCAAAGCCAGTGGAGAGAAGAGGGTATAAATGTTCAGAGATGAAGGATTAGGATAAAGGCCTGGGACTTCAAGGAAAGAGGATGGGGACTTACATGACTCTGAAAGCATGACTCAGACAATAAACAACAGATGCTTTGCCACTATGACACAGGTGTCTCTGATAGAAAGGTTATTTCTAGTAATAAACTTAATTCTACTAACGCTACATAACACTAAAAAAAAATCCTTCCACTTGTAACAACATGGACAAAACTAGACAGTCTCATGCTAAGTGAAATAATCAAACAAATACCATATTATTTCATTACAGCTAGTTTGCAGCAAAACCAAACAAATGAACTAAAGAAAACAAAATAAACTTTAAGAATATAGGAGCAAATTAATTATTACTTGAGGGAATGGGGAAGAGGAGTGATTAGACTATAAAATGGGTCAACTGGATGGTGAAGGATAGAGTTGGATGAACTTTTAGTTTTGAACTTAAACAAATGTTTATTTATATTGGTGCAATCTGGAACATATGATTTTAATGTATGTTGTTTTAATGTAAAATGATCTTAAAAAGTGATATCAAGCACTCCTGGGACTATGAGAGGTTTATTTAAAAAATTAAAAGTGAAGAAAATGAAGCATGTTAAACTTTCTCAAACATTTACAAATATTTGTCATATATGATACAAACTGCATAAGCCATAATCTCAACCTATCATTCTTTAAAATTTGAAATTAGTAAGTTTAAAGTACTAATCATTAAAAATCAGAAAAATCAGAAAACAAAGCACTGGCTGGAGAGAAAAATTTTTTCTCTATCATTCTAGGTTTATGGCTGAAATGCCACCAGTAACAGGATAAATTCATTAAATAATAAAAAAGAAAAAATCATAATAAAAGAAAAAATCTGAATTTTGTATGTAACAGGATTCCTACAGCTATGAGACTTCCTGACTCTTAGGCAATTAGGTTTTGCATATCTTCCTGAGCCAGAGATGGGGTAAGACAATTTATAAGATGAGAAGAATAAATGTTTGTCACGCCAAGCACCAAGTAGAGACAAAGGGATGCAGGGAAGACTTTGCACAAAAGGATCAAGAGATTACCCTAGTCTACCACACATAGCTCATAGTTTTTGTAGTTATCTCTTCTGATACATCTCTGCCCACTACAGATCTATATAAATTTTTATATGCCATTAACACGGAGGAAAAGGAAAACTTGAGTCTTTAAAAAAATATATTCAGTACCAAATAATCCTCCTACCAAAAGATACATTTTAGGGTGGCAAATTTTGGTTCTCTATACACCTTTCTGCATTTAGTAAAAGCATAATGAAAATACAGATTCTATAAATAATGAGAACAATTATTTCTAAAGTTTTGATACCAATAATAGTACTAAACAACTAATTGCAACTAAATGAGCAAAATAAAACAACATCTAAATATTAAGTAAGGCTAAGGGATTCCAAAGAAAGGAAAGCAAAGATGTAAGAACTAACTACACTGTTTTTCCTTAGTGTAGAAATTAATTGTAACAGACAGTCCCCAGGGAAAGGGGAGTTTCCAGGTTCCCTGACCCACCCAAGGGTGGTTGCAGCTGAGTAGGGAGGAGGAGAGGGGGTTGGAGAAAGGACTGAGAACAAGGAAAAGAGATGGAGAGCAAGATGAAAACCCGGAGGAGGCTATGGAGCAGATAAGTGAGGAAGCTGCACTTGTTTCTCAGCCTTGGATTTGTACCAGGTACTTAGGGAACATGAGACTGTGAGAAAGACCCATGGGGAGGATCACAATGGTAGCCTTTATCTTGACTTGGATTTTGATTTTGCTATTTTCCTCCCAGATTTGCCTGCTACCTTCTGTCCCATTTCTACGCTTTAACTTGTAGCCTTACACTTGTAGCAGAAGATACCTTAGACTTGTGGCAGCTTTTGGGCCTCAGTGGTCCAGCTTTGAGTCAAACCTATTTGGCTGGGCATTTTCCCATAAGGAGATGGGTAACAGCCGGAAGTCCTTTGCTGACCATACTTTCAGCAGCAGGGCAGCAAATACTGCCTTTAGGGGTAGTAGGCATCTGCCTTTGAGCAGTGCCTTTCCCTTTCTCCCAATAAATGATTGAAAATTTGATTTAAAGAAAAAAACAATATTAGATTCTTGTATCTTTCTTCAAGTTAAAAACCACCTTTAAAATGTTTAATATAAAATGAAGTTCTTCATTAGAAAAGAATATTGTTGATACCACTTGTTCATTCTCAACTGAAGTATTTCACCCAGATTTTAGGAAGGGCTGTCTAGCAATATCCATAACAATGGAAGACATCACAATGAAACAGATGAATAGATAAATGTAAGTGTGGGGATATCTTGTAATTTTGCTGTCAGCAATATGCAAATTTCCTCATTAGGAAACAACCAGAAATTCTGCATTTCTAAAGTAACCAAAAACTAGTGAGAATATTAAGTGTTCAATGGCCCTTACTGTGGTTTTGCAGATACTTTTCTGATCCCAAAAGGAGAAGAAAAATCACTCAAGGGCCCATAGGAATTGCAACTAAAAGCAGTAAAAAAGACAGAATTTTCAAAGACTACTCACTCAGTAAAAAGTAGGTTAAAAAAGATCTCCTATTGTTACAAAAACAAAACAAAAATGACAAAGAAGCTTGTTTGCCTTGGCTTGGACTGAGTGCAGGTGGGTGAGGGGCTAGACATTTTCCCATTAAAGTCAAAATCACAACCCTATCCACAAAAGTATTTGGAATTCAATTTTTCACTATTTAAATGATGCAAGATCTTAATCTGAAAGAGAATAAATGATTTCAGGCTGTTGATACTGCTGAAGTACTAGAAACACAAACCTTTTCAGAGCTATTCGTTCTCAACCCAAGTATTTAAAATTAACAAGCAAGTTTCAATTTTTTTAGCATGAACGAAACTCAATAACACAATATTGCATGAAAAACAAAAGTTGCAGAAAATTTTAGAAATAATTTATATGCAGATTGGAAACAAGTAAATCAACTGCTTTAGGATAAAAGTCTAGATCATCATAAAATAAAAGCATGCCTAGGATTTTGTACTACTTATTCAGATGGCAGTTTACTTTGAGAAGAGCAGGGAAGAGAAATGAGTTTGGGAAGGGATACTCTGGAGTTTTTGAGCCTACCGTATTTTATTTCTTTAAAAAAAAAATCTGGAGTAAATATGGTAAAATCTGGCTGAGAATTTCTTTGGGTTTTATCCCCTTTATTCTGAGTGCTCTGGGGAAAATCAGTGATAGAAAAATCATTGTGTTATTTCCTTCAAAATAGTGTTTGCTTCCTTTTCCTGGAGCTTCAATTAAATAGATAGAGAGTATTGATAGGTCAGTAATGAAAAGTCTTTAGATGGTGCCTGGCTATTTTAAGTGCTATATTTGCATTATTAGCTTTACTATTTCTGTTATTTTTAAATTTAATTAACCTGTCCTTTCAGTAGATTTCTTCCGTCTTAACTTCCACCCCTTGTCCTGAATTGATTGCTTCAAAATCTCCAGTTTATATATGGATTTTATCATTTTATAATACAGATGCTAATACATTTTTATTGATATCATCATAATACATTACTCTTTTCCTTTGTGGATTTTGAATTGTATTTATGTTGTTAAAAACTTTCCACATCAAAAAGGTGATAAATACCTTTGTTGTTGGTTGGAAAAAATAACTGCACCACCATACCTCTAATTCCACACTTTTTCATTGTCCAATTTTTCATTTGAATTCTACTTCAGCTAACTGGACTATACCTTTCAATAATTAACTCTAGAAAAATTTAAAAAAGGGTATTTTTCCCTAAACCACTATATCTGAGAATTTGTTTTACTTGCTCACAAGAAAATCTAAATAATTATAAATAAAATTTCTGACTCACGCTATATACGCTCACGTCTACATATGTGTCACCATTATCATTCTGTATGTGTCTGTTAGTGCTTATCTGTTAAATTATGAGGGAATAAAACCTCCTGAACTAAGCAAAAACTAAGTTTTCCAGTTAAAAGTCCTCTAAAGTTCTAATTTGGGAGAAAATCTTATAAATTGCATATAGTGAGTCAGTTATTTAAGACATATTGGGAATAAAAGTACAATAAATTCAATACTAGAAAAGTGAAATTAAAATCCAAGTGCAGAAAATATGACAAAAATATATTGTGTCATAAAAAAGATGATTTGTGAAATATATATGTAGTAATAGATATGCGACAAAAGACATAATTGTGAAGTACACAGGAATAATTCTCCTAGGAACAAAAGGTAAATTTGACAAATAACCATTATGGTTGTGATCATTATTATATTCCTTATAAATTTGAATTATCAAATATGCAAAGTAAAAACAAAGACAAAATATATTAATGCAATATACTAAATCAAAGGGAGATCTATCTATTCAATAAAAATGTATAGAGTGCTCATCGTGAGGACTAGGGAAAAATTCAGTGACTAAAACTGGCAACGTCCATGCCCTCATGAAGTCAGCATTCAAACTGGGGAGACAGGAGATGAAGAAGAGAAAAAAGAAAGATAAATATCTCCATAGATCTATGCTAAAATTTTAAGACTTTGTTAAAAGAAATAGAAGATATGAAGTAATATAGAGATATTTCCTGCTCATGGACTGGAAAAGTGAACATGGTTAAAATGGTCACCTTACCTAAAGCAATAGCAGATTCATTGCAATTCCTATCAAAAGTATGAGAGCACTTGTTCACTAAAATAGAAAAAAAAAAAAAAAAAAAAGCAAACGAAATTTTGTATGGAACTCCAGAGTACCCTGAATAATCAAAATAATCCTGATNAAAAAAAAAAAAAAAAAAAAGCAAACGAAATTTTGTATGGAACTCCAGAGTACCCTGAATAATCAAAATAATCCTGAGAATAGAGAACAAAATAGAGGTGTCACATTCCCCAATTTCAAACGCTACTATAAAGCCATAGTAATCAAAACATTATGATGGTATTAGAATAAAAACAGATATATAGACCAAGGGAACAGAACTGGAAACCCAAAAATAAACCCACACATGAATGGGCAGCTAATTTATGGCAAAGGGGCCAAGAGCATATAATGGACAAAAGAAAGCCTCTTATATAAACACTTCTGGGAAGGCTGGACAGGAACAGGTAAAAGAATGAAACTAGACCACTGTCTTACACAATATACAAAAAATAGTTCAAAATGGATTAAAGACTTGAATATACGATGCAAAACTATAAAATACTTAGAAAAAAGCAGGAAATAATTCTATCACTGTTGGTCTTAGTTATATCTTTGGGGACTTGACTTCAACAGCAAGTAAAACAAAGACAAAAATAAATAAGTTGGACTACAAAAAACTAAAAGGTGCCTGTAAAATGAAAGCAAGCATTACATAAATGAAGTGGTAACCTACTAATTGACAGAAATATTTGCAACTAACGCATGTGACACAGATTGATATTCAACATATATAAAGGACTAATACAACTCAATAACAACAACAAAAAGAGGTTCATCAAAACAAAAGGCAGAGAATCTGAATAGACAGTTTTCGAAAGAAGACACAGGTAGCCAACAGGCACAGGAAAAAATGTTCACCATCATTTATCATTACGGGAATGTAATTCAAAGTCACAATAAGATATCATCTCACACCTTTGAAAGTGGTTTATATCAAAAATAAAGGAATAAAAAGTATTGGCCAGGCCGTGGAGAAAAAGGAATATTCTGTTGGTGGTAATACAAAATGATCCTGTCTCTATAGAAAACACTAGAGAGGTACCATAAAAAATTTAAAAGAGGATTGCCATATGATTCAACAATTCCACTTCTAGGTCTCTATCTGAAGAATATAAAAACACTATTTCAAAAAGATATATGTGCCCCTATGTTCATTGCATCATTATTCACAATAGCAAAAATATGAAAACAACTGAAGTGTACATTGATGAGTGTGGACAAAAATATGGGTTATACATGCACAATGGACTACTAATCAGCTATTAAAAAATGAAATCTTGTCATTTATGTCAACATGAATGTATCTTGTGGGGGTTATGCTAAGTGAAATAAGTTATAAAGGAAAGACATAATGTATATCACTAACGGGCAGAATATAAAGAAATAAAGCAAAGGAACAAATAAAGCAAAACAAAAAGTTTAAATTCTGACAATAGAATGGTGGTTACCATATGGGCAGGAAGTGAAGGGGTTGAGAAGAACTGGAAGAGGGGTCACTTGGATGACAGGGGTCATTATGTGGATGATAACTAGACTTTTAGTGGTGGACATGGTCTGGTATATACATTTTTGGAGGTGTGAAGCTGTACTCCTGAAAGTCATACGGTGTTGTAAACCAATATTACCTCAATTAAGAAAAATCAAAACTATTATGGATGATACAATGGATAATAACATGACCCTGAGGTGAGAAACTGGATGCAAAGGTGTGGCATAAAGAAAGCTAGGCACCTGACAGTAAGGAGTAACAGTCCAGTTTTCTGTCCTTACAGGGTCTGCCTCTGCAGGGAGCCGCTTTACCCAATGCTACTCATTCTCAAAATGGCCCCATTTCCTATGACAGATCAAGATTAAGACATAAAGGTCCAATCATTTTGGCTCAATGCAAGGCAAGTATGATGGACAAACATAGTGCCTAAATAAGTTTCAAAAATTATATAAAATACATACCACATTTCTTAACTTTAATTAAATAATCTGTGGGTTCCTAGGTGGGCAGTGAACTACCAGCATAAAACTGAGGACCCATGGTGTTCAATAATCTCCACTGCCTCCACAATATTTTTTTTAAATTTCTAAAACTTTTCACATTCATGAAATCATTCTTGATCTACTAATGTTCTTTCCTTTGGAGCAGTCATTGCTGGTTTCATGAAATCTCTTGGCTGTTATTTAGGCATCTATTCAAGAAGAATTTGTTTTGTACATTTTTTATGTTTCAGACAGTATGCTAGAGGCTGGATTTGAGTAATGAAAATGACTGCCTTGACCCGACTCTCTAGGAAAGGGAATGAAAAGTAAATATTACCTAAAATTTGTTCTCTCTGTTCCTGTCTTCCTCTCTCTCCATTCCTTCATTTTCCTCTCATGCTGCAAATCTATATCAGAAATCCTATTCAGTTCAGCAAATATTTACTGACTGCATGTTAAGTAGCAAGACAATGACCTATATGTTGAGAATACAGTAGTGGTCTTATGCCTTTAGAAAGAGGTATTTACTCTGAAAATTCCATGAGGTTTCTTACATCTGACCTATAGAATCTTTCCATAGCTCCAGTGGGTTTTCTGTTTGCTGTTCCAAGAAGAAGCTGGGGTCTGTTGGCTGTGAGTTTGCTGTTACATTCCTCTCTGGGAGGAGATACTTCTGACCTGCTCCCAGAACACCTAAAGCAGACACTTTCTATGCTGACTTACTGAGAACATGTGTATCCATCACCTTATAGTGACCTTAGCCCTCTGAAAAAGGGGCTATTAATAATGTTCTATTAGGATTTCCTCCATTAAGTCTCAGGCTTTAAAATCAGAAATAAAATGTTAATGTAAACATTAGGATATACATAACAAGCAAACAAAGGCCAAGAAACTGCACTAAGATGATTCAAAATGAAATACTAGCCACACTCAATTATCTGTTCAATTGTTGTCTTCTCTAGGACATCTTTGATTACACCATAAACAGTCTGAAATTTCCAATTTCCTTATTGGAATTTTCAGAGTTTTTTTTAATCCAACAGGATATTTTCATGAAACCTTAGCTTTTGATGCTGCTCATAGTCAAGCGAAGTACCACTCTACAGATGACAAAGATGATAGACAGGTAGGTAAGATAATGAATTTAGTGATAGATGCCATGCAGATGTTCAGCACAAGCACCCACAAATTTACATAAGCATAGACTAGTTTTCCTTGTAGAAACTCATCAGATTGATGTCCTACTGACCCATTATGCATATGAATGGGATGAAGTAGTATATAGTACCAGTGGATTGGTGAGATACCAATCTTTGTGCTGTGGCCAGGCTTTCAACACTGTGATCAGAAACTTTAACTCCCCTCAATTGGCATGCATGCAACACTGCAGAAAACTGGAATCTACAGGGGGCATCCTGAGGAACTCAGTCATTGCAGAATGCAGCCTCATTCACCACCACACTTCAGGAAGGTAGTGCAGGTCCATAAAATAGGGCAGGCAAATGGAAGCAAACTTGGAGGTCTTTTGAAATATCTGAAAGGAAAACCTCTTTCTAAAGCTTACTTGCTGGCGAAATTGGCATGTCAGTACTTGGTCATTTTATTTTGGCTATTTGAGTCAGATTTCTTGCATAATATACCCGCATTTTGTGCTCCTTATCTATGCTATGAATGAAATTTTGTCTTATTCACCTACAATCCTCATTAATTTTAACCTAAATTTAAAAGCATTTAAGATTGCTAATGCTGGACCTTGACAATTTAGATTCTAATCCTGACTCACTCTCTTTAAAAAGGTGTGACTTGGGCCTCCCCTGGTGGCGCAGTGGGTTAAGCAACGCACTGGGAAGAGGATCGAAGCCCTGCTGCCGGCCAGGGGGGGGAACCCACATGGTGTGGCAGACCTCTCCTGCTGTGCCCGCTGCTCCCCTCAGCAGTGTGCTTCTGTTGATCTGCCTGTTCTGCTCCCCCG
>JAGFMF010012069.1:9971326-10018642 GCA_019455555.1 Galemys pyrenaicus | reverse complement strand
GGAAGATGGGAGCACAAGGGACTGAGGTGATGGTGCACTGATGAGATGGTGATGGGGAATACATGGGGATTACAATTAATGGCAAGTATATGTAAATTTAAAAAAAAATTATATTAATAAAAAAAAGAAGGAACCTTTTGTACAACTCCTTTAATGAATAAGTTCTCCAACCAGAAAGTAGATGGAGAAGTTTGAAGTTTCGAAATGCTAATGTCTTCCAGTTCTCTGTTAGTATACTGTGTGTTCTTAGAGTAATCTTCTCAAATACTTTTTGAGCCCAAGTAATTACCAAGTCAACCATGAAACAATGTTTCAATGGTGACCTAGGATGAAAGCATGAAAAATTTCCCATTTCCTGACTAAAGATTTATTATACTTACTATTTGTCAACAGTCTTAACTTTTCCTTCAACATTTTTTATATCATTTTTACAGACTTTACAATTAAAGTTTTATATCATACTGAAGTCCCTGAAACAATCTTGCAGTGAAGAACCATACACTTTCCATCTATGTTCTACAATTACAATTTTTCTCTTACCTTACTACTGGAGAAAGCATGGGGGTGTCTTCCATGGAAACTCAAGTGATAGAGATTTTTGTTTTTAATCCCCCCCACCCCGCTCTGCGGAAAGTGGAAAGGAGGAAGAAGTAATAGACTTTACTTTGAAAGATTTACAGCACAATCAAAACCCAAAAGAAAAATAATCTATCTGCCTCTTTATTAAGATAAATATTTTGTCCAAAAGAGGGTTGTTTATACTTATTATAATAGTATCAGTAAGCGTACATACAGTTGTGGGGAGACAGGCTCTCTCAAACACTGTGGGAGAGATGGTGAATGAAATTTTTACAGAATGTTACAAAACAGTTAAGAAATATGACATTAGACTCAACAATATCTTCAGAAATTAAAAAAGAATTAACTCTACATGTACATAACAATGTACACATAAGCATTTTAATCATTGTAGTGTCTATACCAGCAAAAAGAAAAAGTCACTGTAATGGTTGAATTGGGTTCCCTCAAAAGATAAGTTGTAGCTCTAGCCTATCCCATATCTCAGAATTATCATATTTGGAAATAGTTTTGAAATTTTCTACTCTTATAGCACACAAGATATTAAACCAAAATGAATTAACTAATATTGTATAACACAAAAGAACCAAACTGAACTGATATATATATTTTAAAAATATGACTATATAGTGATTAGTTAAGATGAGGTCATACCTGAGTAGGATGTTCTCCTAATCCACTATGACCACAACTCTTATAAGAGAAGTGAACTCATGGTGCATCTAGGGATACAAAGCACAATGTGAAGACACAAAGGAGAAGATGGCCAGGGACTGGAATGCATCTACAATCAAGGAACACCAAGGAGGGTCAGAAAACATCAGAAGCATGAAGTTAAGCAAGACTCTCCGCCAGAATTCACAGAGAGGACACAACCTTACTGACACCTTGATTTCTCACTTTTATACTCCAAACTATGAAATATTAAATTCCTGTTGTTAAAAAAAAACTAAGAGGCATACTTGCTGCTTTTATGCATTATAATTAATGCCAAGTTTCACAGATGTCACTTTTCATATTCTTGAGGTTATCAAAATAGTCACTGTTTAAGATATCCCATTTCTGTTTTCTTTTCTGCCTTCTTTTCTTACTTCTATTGTAAATTCAATCTTTACTTTGAAAAATTAATTGCTCAACAACCATTGTTCTAAATGGGACATCTTTCTTAATAGGAATTCTATTCATTTATTTTTCCTATCAACATTTTCTATTTCAAATCTTAATTGTTCTATTTAATCACCATATAGTTATAGTTATATGTTCTTTTATATATCAGTTCAGCATGGTTCTTTTGTGCTTTAAAATAGTAGTTAATTTATTTTGGTTTCAAATCTATTGTGTCTGAAGGAGAGCAAAGTTAAAAACTATACTGTAGAATATTTATGAACTACTGCATGAAAATATAATACCTAAGTGATAACATTGATTTTACAGAAACATAATGAAAAAAGAAATTAACATTCATGTCATCTCTGATATTTTAATAGTGGGATTTCAAAGAAACCTTAGTTCTACTTACATCTTAGAAATTAAAAAGCCCTAAGACATATGCAAATGTATTATAAACAATGGTCTTTTAATCTTTAGTCACTACCATTCCATCCCTTAAATGGAATTAAAGGTACTTATTAAATAAATAATGAATTTCACTCAATATTGTCAGTTGCCAATATAGTTAACCTACTTATTTTCCAATAATTCAGATAACATTGAGATTTCATCTTTTAAAAAGATTTTATTTATTTATGATTACAAAGCTGGGGTATAGGCCAGAGTCACAAGAGGTAAGAGGATTCACCAGAGACTGAGTAGGGAGGAAAACAGGCAGATGCGACTGAAATACACTGCTGAGGGGAGCAGAGGGTGAGACAGGAGAGATCTGCTGTGCCATGTGGGTCCCCTCCCTGGCCGGGGATCTACCTCATGCTGCTGTGCTGCAGAAGCTTCACAGTGTGGCACTCAATGTGCTGTGCCACCAGGAAGGGCCGAGATTTCAATTTTTAATCTAGATGATATCATCAAAATTATAATTTTGTCATATTATGGAAAGACAGTTTGTTAATTTTTTTTTTCTTTAGTAGTAATAACTGTGAACTTGCAATGAGCAAGTTTAAGGGTGTATTTCTTTTTCTCCCCCTCTCCCCCGTCACCATTTAAGAAATAGTATTCAGAATGCCTGATATTTGAAGTTTCCATCATTAATATTTATTAAACATTATTTTTATATCTATTAGCCTCTTAAAAACAAGTTCAATGCTGTTAGTGAGCTATAGATCGGCTGCAGTGACTACCATAATCACACACACGCACCACACACACACACACACACAGGAACACATCAGTCCATGCACACACACACTTACAGACTGATACAAGACAATTAGCTAAGGACACCAACATTTCTAGAATTGAGGTAGCCACAGAGAGCAGGAATTCTGTAGTGCATACTTCAGTTTAGATTCTCTTGGTTCTTGGAATCTATGAAGGAAGCATTTGATTGTGCAGGATAATGTCCACCAAGGGTTATGCCCTACTTAAACTAGGCATTTCTTGCTATCTCATTCAGAAATAAATGAAAAAATATATGTGATATTAAACATTAAAAGACTTTGGGGACCTAAAACATCTCTGTACTCTAGCCAAACTTAGCATTAGCAACATTACATTTCCTAGGAAGCAGGAAGACAGAAAGAATATCCAGATGTGCAACCATATAATCCAGTGAAATATTAGGTATTATTGTCCAGAAACCCCAAAACAGTGTATCGTTAGGATTCCAATAGTCCAGAAATATAGTTCTACCCCTTAAATATTGAATGATGTAATAATTTAATGTCATATTTCTTCCTTGAATTTTAGGGTGCCATCAAAACATGAATTAGGAAACGCATTATTTTACAGAAGCAGAATACTATTTGTTGAGATTTCAAACTAACCTGTGCAATGTATACTACACTCAGTGAAAAATGATGTTAAATAACAAAAGCAATGAAGAAATTTGACAATGAATTTATGTTAAAAAATCTCATTTTTTACTCCAATTCTGATTAAGTGAACTTAATAGCATTTAATTGTGATCTCTCTTTTAACCATAAATGTTAAGGGTTTATATATATCTTTACACTTTTTTTGACATTGCTCTCTTCAAGAGGTAGAGCATAATTCCTCCCTTCTTTAGTATGGCTCACTTAGTAACTGTTCAAACAACAGGGAAACTTCAGACATGATTATTCGTGACTTCTGAGTTTAAGTTCTTAAAAGAAAATGACTTCCTTTTTTACAACTCTCTCTCTTTCCCTGTGAAGAGGCAATGTGACAAAAGAACCGAGGACTCCAGCCAAATGAAACAAGGAACTGCGACAAGCCAGCAATGACATAAATGAGACTGCTATGTGTATAGAGACAGAGATGGAAGCAGGGAGAAAAAAGGATGGAGGGAGGAAATGCCTACGACAAAAATACTTTAGGCAAATATAACTAGTATACTGAATTAAAAAAGATTATTTTGGACAAGGAAAATGCTAAAATTATGTGTGCAATAATACTTATATGTGTCTTAATGCAGTATATCAGAGACCACTGTGGAAACACATAGCCTTCCCATTACTTAAATATCCCTAATGGCAAATTTAATTCTATAATAAAATGATTCCATATGGCTACCAATGAAAGAAGTTTCATAGCTGAAATATCCAGATGGAAAAGCTAAATTAACATAATTAAAATACTTCCAGCCTTAAAAAGCATATAGTTCAACCCACTCATTTCTTTTAATTAGGTGAAGAGATTAAGAGCATTTATGTCTTCCCCTCTAAGTTACTTACTGTTTACCTAAGCTTGAACTAGGTAATGACTCTTTCAAGATAACTCAAAAAACATTTTCAGATGATTCTTTTCTATTTATTTAAGACTATATTTAGATTAATGTGCAAAAAAAGCCAAGAACATTTCCATATTAAAGAAAATGCATACAACCTGGAATATAGGACACACCAATAATATTTAGTAATTTACTACTAATAACAATATTTAGTAATTAACAAAGCTACATTATGACATAATTACCATGCAGTATTTTGTTTTGGTAAAAAAATAAAATCTAAAATACATTTACTGTAATTTCATCAGAAATAGCCTGATTATATGTGTGTAAACTGCAGTAAAATTATTATGAATATATTTTATCACTCTCAAAGTTTCAAATTTTTTGAAAATATAAAATTAAGAAGTTAACAAATAGGTAATCTTTAGTTGAAATTCCACAAGCAGAAACTCAGTTTTTATCATTATGGGTCATAGTTGCAATTGACTGAAACTTTTCATTTGGAAACCCATGAATCTCATGGGCAATAATTTCAAAACATGTTTCATAGTCTATAATGCCATTCTGAGTTCAACACATTTCTATTAATGAACTAGAACCCCTACTAAAATGCACACTTATACATTTGCTAATGACAAGAAACTGAAGCATGGAACCAGCATTAGTAGAATTATAATAGAGATGTAGCAATTTTAGAACAAGGAAAATTTTAGCAGTATGCGTATCTCTATATTATGAATTCTTTCATTGACAATGTACAGTTTTATTTGACTTCAAGATATAATAACTAACTATTAATTATGTGGAAATTCTGAATTTGAGGAACTCTCTCTAGAATTCATTTTTACATTCTACTCATTGTTTCAGGGTTAATTTTCTTCAATGCTCCTTTTTTGTACTATATGTGGTTTTCAGTTACTATCCACCTTACCACCAGGTTACCGTACTTTAAGAAAGCTACCTGTAGCTCTTTCCCTGGGGATGAGAAAATCTTCCCAATGTCAGTGCTAAATAGGCACGTCTCCAAAAAAAACACACATATGACCAACAGCAAATGAAAAATCGCTCATCATTACTTATTGCCAAGGACTACAACTTAAAACTAAAATGAGATACCATGTCACACCTGTGAAAATGGTCCAAATCAAAATGACCAGAATCAAATTTTGGCCAGGATATGGAGGAAAAAAAAACCCATACACTGTTGGAGGGGATGTAGACTGGTCCACTCCCTATGGAAACAAATATGAGATGTCTCAAAATATTAAACATGGGTTTATCATATGATCCAGCAATTCCACTCCAAAATATTTACTCAAAGAACACAAAAACACTATTTTCAAGGGAAATATGCACTCTTATGCCCTTTTTTACTCTACTTACAGTAACCAAGTCATACAAACAACTAAAGTGCCCAAAGGCAGATGACTGGATTAGGAAGATGGAGTACATACACGTGGTGGAATACTGTTCAGCTATAAAAAAATATAAATGCTTGCAATTTGCAACAACATGGTTGGAACTGGAGGGGATTATGCTAAGTGAAATAAGTCAGAAAGAGAAAGACAAATTCTTCATATCTCTTTTATGTGGAACATAGAAAAGAAACAAAAGGTCAGACACAACCAAACCAATAACAAACTCTAGAAATATTACTACAAAATTGAGGAGAGAGGGTGAGAGACTAGAGCAAAGCATAGTGGGGAAGGGATACCATAGACTGTGGTAGAGGACTTTAGGTACCTAGGTGAAGGGTATGACAAGGTAACATACACCCGAATAGGGAGATCCTATACACAAACAAGAATATTTACCAATGTTACCCTAATTTAAGTAAAGGAAATAGGAAAGCACTGGAAGCCACACACATATACAGAAACTGAAAATCAATAATATGTGTGGAGTCTAGTAAAGGAGACAGATATCAAGAGATAAGAGAGATCAAGGTGAAGAACTGGGAATAGTCAGATCATAGTGATTTGCAGACCATACTACAGATTTTGGATTTTAATTTCAGTGCTTGTAGTTTATGGAGACCTGAACAGTGCACAATGATGTAGTGGGTAATCTTTACAACTATTTCATGATATATTTTAAAGTTATGATCTCAGGAAACTTCAGTACATAAAACTAGTTAAGGCGTCTGTCAATTTCTTTCTTCTCATTTGTGAAAATATAAAGGTCACATATCAATTAAATAAGATTCAAAAAACATTTGGACAGAAAAATATTGAGCATATAAAAATCAAAATATATGAATAGCATCAAACTTAATAGTGACAAAATCAAAGTGTTCACATTAAGATCAAATACAAGGTGAAGATGGAATGTTCCCTCTCATCACTGCTTTTCAAACACATACTGAAAATGTAGCTAACACAATAAGGAAAGAAGTGGGGTTCTTCTCCCTGGTGGTACAAGGGGTTAAAAAGGCAGCACTACGAAGTTAAAGGCAGCTACTGTGGCCTGAGTTCAATCCCTGCCCAGGGAGCTGACTCACTTGGTGCAGCAGACCTCTCCTGTCTCTCCCGCTGTTCCCCTCTGCAGTGTATTTCAGTGGATCTGCCTGTTCTGCTTCCCACTCTGTCTCTGGGGAATCCTCATATCTCCCCACACCTCTGGCCTACACCCCAGCTCTTCTATGCACAACTAAATAAAAAAATCTTTAAAAAAAAAAGGAAAGGAGAGCGGAAAATAGTACATTTGCTGTAGGAATGAGTCAAAGTAGTTTTGTTCACAAATGACATGATTACCTGTCAAATAATCCACACACACACACACACACACACACACACACACCTTCCAAGGTTACAGAATAGCAAGTTAGTTCACAAACATCAATTTGTTTCCTTTATACCACTAAAGAACAAACTATAATTTGCAAACGTAAAGAACACCATTTATATTAGTATCCTCCAAACTGAAATACTTAGGTTTGAATTTATCAAAAATACATACAAATCTACATGAGGGAAATTAGAATATTCTGATAAATAAGTTCAAAGAAAATTTAAATAAATGAAAACATTCCTTGTTCATGAATAAGAACTGCTGTGTTCTCAAAACACAAGTTCTCCTTAGCTTGATTTATGGTCCATCAGTTCTAATCAAAACCAGGGCCAATTATTTTGTGGGTGTCAATAAACAGATTCTGAACAGGCAAAATCCCTAGAATAGTGAGCACAATATTGATGAAAAAGAACAAAGTTGGAGGAGCAATACTACCAGATTTTAAGGCTCAAAACATAGGTACAATAATAAAGACAGTGTAGTATTAGCAAAAGAAGAGGTAAATAAATCTACAGAATAGAATACGCAAGGAGTAGACCCATACACACATACACATACACCCACCCACAGTCAAGTGATCATTGAGAAAGGAATAAAGATGATGCAATAGAATAAATACTGTCTTTTCAGCAAATGGTGTTGGAAAAGTTGGATATACCCATGCTTAAAAATGAATTATATCTCCCGTAGCCTGGGAAAATCATGGTCAACTTGGACTCTCACAGCAGAAGAGATGGACTGAGTTATTTGAAAACGTTGAGTCCTTCAGTGACTTTCTTTTCTGCTAGGGAACAAAACTAACCTTGACAAAGCTGAAGTCTTATGATATCAAATCTTATAAAATCTCATAATTTAATCCCATCATTTCAAACTTAAAGAACTGTACATTACATAAATTCATAGGCTGAGGAGTCATGCTCTAGTTAGATGACATCTTAGCTTAATACTAAACTTGATAACCCATAAATTTTTATGTATTTTTATTTTTTTATTTCTTTTTAATGCATAAAAGTGCTGGGGTAAAGGTCAGAGTCATGGGAGGTGAAAGAGGGGTTCACCAGAGCCAGAGTGGGGAGCAGAACAGGCAGACTGACTGAAACACACTGCTGAGGGGAGCAGTGGGCGTGGCAGTAGAGGTCTGCTGTGCCATGTGTGTCCCCTCCCTGGCCAGCAGCAGGGATTGAACTCGTGCTGCAGTGGCTGCGGTTTGCTTCATAGTGTGTTGCTTAACCCACTGCGCCACCAGGGAGGCTCTCACATAAATTTCTAATGGGAAGTTATCGGCCAGCTGCTAGTAGTACCCTCTTGACTATTTTTAACAATAAATATCTGAAAATCCTAGCACAGCTTCAGTTCAGTAAGGCAATCATAAAAACAAAGTAATCAGCAATGCTGGATGAAAATTTTCTTAGTAAAAGAAAGCTAATTAGAGTCTCCTGGTGTTTTCCAAATACTGTTGGATCTCACCCCATCCCTGCAGAAGTGTCTTATTCATGTAATGTTTAACTTTCTGAATATAAAACCATTCCTGGACTTTGTGGCTTATTGGGAAATATTTCCCTTGGAACTCTTTGCCTGTGTTCAGTATGTAACAAAATAAGTTAACATCTACAAACAGGACATCAGAGGAGACATTGTGACAAGAAAGAAGGGAATTTTATGAGCTACCTCCTTGTCTTTGCGTCTTTCTATTCTTTGTTATTAACATTCTTAGTGTTCTCAGAATAAAACACAAACAAATAAATAAGCAAAATTTCAGGAAATCACTGATTTCAATTAAGATGAATTATGTGTGAAATGCCCTGTTGTTTACATTAATAATAATAAATCAACAAATTTAAGGAATGGTTGATACATATCATTGTAAGTTAAAACATTCATTCAAATTGCTGAGGTTTATCTTTTGTCAAACTTCAAAAAGCAGGAATGATTCTGTAATAGCTAACTATTTAATTGCAATTGCATGTATATTTAGTTTAGGGTGTTTATTTTATTTTTATATGCTGAAATCTGACAAATCTAATGGATGCTAAATGGGAATACTCAATTCTTGCATAAATTTTTCCTAGCATATTTCATCGGCTGACACATAGCTTTGAGTAGTAAGCCCAGTGATGCGTGAAGGACACTGTAAGTGTAAGATATTGGTGAATTTGAAAACCACAGGAAAGCAATGTATTCCTTTTCTACAGGTGTATCTTAAAGATAGAACTAAATGTTATATGTGGGTGGCTTAAATAATTGTGAGGTTTGCTTTTATGATAACATAAATCTTTAGAAAAATACCTCTTTATTGATATATAATATATTGATCATCTTCACCGATTCAACTGATAGTAACAGAGTTATTAAGTTTATTTTAGTGTATGAAACTTAACGTGTAGGAGCTTTTCATTTTTTAAAAATAAACTATTTTTTTTAATATAATTGCTTCTGTTCTGTAATCCGTTCCAATAAAATTCCTTGTTAAAATTTCTGTTGGAAGAGAATTTTTACCTTCATGTAATTTCTGAAAGTTGTTGAGAATTAAAATAATATTTTCTGCATATATTTGACAGTAGCTTTTTTTTGGCATTATCGTGTGATTTCTTAGAACGATTGTTATGCCAAACACTTTCAACTTCTTTACGCACATAGTATTACACAGTAGGAGGGCTAAAACAGCTAATGAACTTGAAAAGTCAATACACTGAATTAGAAAGAAAAATGAAGAAAATAAAAGCATAATTAAGCACATTGAAAGTAACATTCATATCACAAAGTTTTCTACAAAATAATATGTAGCTTATGGATTTGGAAAAACTAATAATAGAGGCTTTATGATTTTTTTGCATCTTAAACCACAGAAACACAAGGTATTTTCTATTTCTTTGGTATTGCCTTTAACTTTTTCTGTTTTGAATTATACATTAATGCCTTATCAACCAGCAGTATAAGCAATCTGAATAATATAGTCAACTATACCTAATTGAAAATGTAATTTTATCAGGTTAATATAGTAAAGGGTTCATTAAATTCAGGAAATCCTTGGGTCTGTTGCTCACAAAATATGGAAACACAAGATAATAACTGTGTAATTTAAGGTCATGAAAGGCATCTGGTCTCAATCTCTAGCATATAAAGTGATTTAATTTGATCATTGAAGAATTTCCCTCCTTATTGTCCTAGAACTACTGCATACTTCATACAATTAGAAATAAATAGTATGTTCTTTTTATACAAGCAATCACTATCTGAATAAAAACTTTGTTAAAGTATATACCATTTTCTAAGAATATTTTTGAGGCATTTATGAAATTTTATTTTATTTAAATAGCCTTTTCCTGTATTTCAAATAACTTAAATGTGTGAAATAATTTCAAATTTTGAAAACACACTGATTTAGTGCTATATAAATACAATATATGATAAGGGCTTTCAATTTGCTTCAAGTAATAATAGAATTATTGCTTTAAAATTTTTGTCTTGGTTGCTATGGGCAAAACAGACCAATTTTAGTAAAAGATAGAATGAATCCAAACAATACCATTTTTGATAATTCAGATGATCATCAAGAAAACAAAACAAGAAAACAAATATCATCACTCTTCCCTCTTTTTCTCCCATTCTAACTATATAATCATAAATACATGAAACATATACATTTACATATATACCAATATTTATATATAAATTAAGAACTATATTGCAAAGGGGTCATCTTTAGGGGCCTCCTTGGGGGTACATGGGTTAAGTCTCAGTGCCACCACCCCACTGGCCTGAGTTCTACCCCTGACCAGGGAGCTAGCCCACACATGGTGCAGCAACCTCTCCTTTCTCACCTGCCACTTCCCTGAGCAGTATATTTCAGTAGATCTGCCTGTTCTGATGCCAACTATATCTCTGTTGAATCCTCTCACCCCCCACACCTCTGGACTATACCCAGTGTTCTTCTAAGCAAAAGCATCCTGCATCTGTGACCATCTTGTTTTCAGTAAAGTTTGGGATCCTTGACAAAATAAATCAGAAATTTATGCTAATATCATAGAATTAGCTTTGTGCTAATCTTAAGTCTTCTACTTCAAGAGTTCAGTGGACAGTATTATAGGGACAAAGCATTCTACAAATACTGCTTCTCCTGAGGCGTGAGAGGTGAAACTCAGACAATGAATTTCTTGACAGTGTGAGAAATGATAACATGGGATTTTCTGGTGCCTTAGATTTCTTATCCTTACCTTCACCTTGAATTCCCTGGACCTTTACAACCTTGAGTTCATTATTAAAGATAGTAACTAATACACCCAATACTAATTTACATTCCAAAGCAATGAAACTCTCTAGGGGAAACTTATATTGAAAGAAAAACAATAAACTGCATAATAAGTACAAAGGACTAAACATTCGTAATAAGCAAGATAAATGCAGTAAAATAAATATTAGGAATGATAGAATAAAACCTCTAATAAAAGAACAATGGGTAAATAAGAAGTATAAAAGTAGATGACAAGTAGAAAATATACAGTTGAAGAAATATTTGTCAAGTCAAAAACCTGGCAGAGCCAAGTATCGGTAAAAATGTTCTCTGCTGGCAAGAAACTGAAAAGTTTTAAGTACAGCCGAAAAAAATCACCCACATGTATATTGTATATCTTACCAGTTCATCATCATTATAGCTGGATCAACCCACAAATCTTTTTCCCTCGGGAATGGGATTCTTTTGAACACTAGATAACTAGTGTTATCTAGTGAGGAATACTTCTCGAGGAAAGTCTACTCTCTTCCTTTAGGAGAAGATATTTCTTTTTTGATGTTAAATTTAATTAAGAACAATAATAGTAGAAGTTTAATAAAAATGGCCTTAAACAGAAGTGTTCCTGTTGTTGGTATGGTTATTTCTATGTGGTGACTCAAGATATGAGTTAAAGGGCCATTTTGATAGCAAGAGTTGATCTTACCTTGCACAATCCATGTCACCAACATCTGCGTTCCTCTTGTTACAGACTCTGGGGACCAAGATGAGTTATTCTGAAAACACTGCATCTGTTTCTACCCTGAGCTGCCACTTTGCATCTGATAAGAAGCTGTACCTTGAGAAAATTAAATTGGAAATTTAACCTTTTAGTCTGTGTGAATGCACAATTTTACTTCCTCCCAATTAGTAACACATCTGATACCCCAATTCTAAAATTTCACCTATTATTTACCGAAGAGTTTACTCAGAACTTGCTGTATATTAACTTGAACTTGGTTTTCATAAAATCCATTCACAATGAGTTCAAGCAAACATTTATAATTGCTTGTCTTTTGTAGAGAGCCAAGTGTCAGTCTTTGCCAGCTGTTAACCTCAGGCCAGACCAATATAATTAGTTTTGGTAATTACTTCTGGTTCTTCAGGAATAATTGAAATTATTGCATCCTTTCTTCACTCTAGAATTAATTTGATGGATTCTTCTTGTGTGACCTTGTGACCTTTAAATCTACCTACTCACAATATGTCCCATTACTAATAAAACATATTTTTTCAAGTCTTCTTTCTTCACAGAAAAGCATAATAATCAAAATGCTCCAAAGCTCACGTAACTCAAAGATACTCAAGTATATTATTCACATTGAAGTCATTAGTTTTTAAATATTTCTGGTTTTATAAGTTTTTACTGACTACTGGAATAGTTTCTCTCCCACACATGGGAACCTAAGTTTAAGAAATGAATGGATAGCGATGTGTGGCCCTGAAGGTCTCAAGTTTAGTCAAGGTCTTTCAACAGCGGTGAACATATGCTCAAGCATGAGACAAAATGTCAATGCAAAGTCCAAACAGTCTCTCAGGTCAGTAAGTGCACAGTCAGCACTTAGTCAGAGATCTGTTAGCCTTGTTTTCCCCTCTTTATTTTGGGAATGGTGTCTGTGTAACTATTTAATAACATTGACTCTGGTGTTAAATGCAACTGAGCTTTCTAGTTTCTTCGTCTTATAGCTGTAATGCCTTGGGCCAGTTTTCTAATCTGTAAGTTCCTGATTTTTCCTTTGTGTATTTGGAATACTATCTCATATCATTTTTTACTGATTAAAGAGAGTAAGAAATACACTTTAGTAACCTAATCAAAAGTATCAAGAAAACAATACAAATACAATGGTAGTATAATGAAGGGATGGCTTACTTCATTGTGCAATGCTTAGAAACTGAATTACCCATAGAATTCTCACTTTGTGATAGCATAGTGATACAATCTGCGTGATAAATCTACATAAAAGTACAGATTGGAAGAGACAGTCATCTTAATGCTAAAAGAATTTCTCTGAAAAGATGTCTTATTTTTTTAGTGATTTGCTTTACTAAGCAATAAATGCTCTTAAAAATTTAATGGCAAGCCTGTTTATTTTACAAGTGTAAAAGTACATATATACATAGGAACTTTATGAAGTAAAACTTCAATTCCATAAAAATTTAATCTGGAAAAGATAAAATCCAGATAACCATGCATTTTTTATTTTAATAATTATTTTATTTTAATAGTAATTGTCACTATGTGTTAATAATAGTTATCACTAAGCATTAGAAGGATTGTGGAACTAGGTTCAAAGAACCAGGAGTATATGATAGATTCTCATAAATTTGAGATAGGAAGCTCTATATTTTCTAAGAATGCCAAAGGATAGCTGTTGTGTTTAAGAAAACTCATTGAAATAACTGAGATATATATATATGATACATATAGTAAATAAAATATGATATATATATTAAATAAAAATATATGATTGATATATTGATTGATTTCTAGGCTACGATTACAATTACTGATACAGAAATGAAAAACCAGCTTGTTATATATGGTGGAATGCTTACTTAAAAAGTAAAGGTACTTCTTAAATAAAAATTCCGTCATGTTTATTATGATACCAATCTAAAAAGTCCAGTTCTGTTCTAAGTTGCCCTCTAAATTTCATTTTTAAAAATCTCAAAAAATATTCATGGTACTTGACTAACAGATTCTAAATTGCATAAGTATAAAATAAATGTACAATAGCCACAGTCAATTCGTGATGAAAAATAATGAATAAGACTACCCCACAATTAGTAAAATTTAGTAATCAAAAACATATGCCATTAGCACAGGGATTGTAACACTCAGAATAAAAAAGCCTGGAATAAAAATAAAAATAAAAAGCCTGGAAGCAAACTCAACAGCAAATTTAAACTCAATATAATTATGGAATTCTTTGGACAATGACTGAACAATATTCAATTGTCTGGATATACCACATCTTCCTGATTCAATCTTTTATCAGTGGGCACTTAGGCGATTATTGTTGCTGATTTTATGTCTAGTTTACCTATGCGTTGCTTACACAGTGGTGTTGCTGGCCCTAACTTTAATTTTGTATTTATCTATGTGCCTTTTCCGTTTTTGACTAATATGTCTTACAATTTTGTTGTTTAGCACATACAATGCAAAATTATTACATTTATGACTTTTTATCATTATGCAATGACCCATACTCTGCCTCTAATATTGTCTTTAAGTTTACTTTTTTGATATTAATAAAGTCACTAGTACTTGTTGTTGATTAATGTTTATATGGGAATATCCTTTACATTCTCTCTCTTAATATACATATATATAAAATTTTAATCACACATATGATTTGATAGGAAGTATTTGTAGTCAGGATATGGTCACATTATTTTTTAAATCCACAATGCCAATATCTACCTTTTATTAGTACATTAAGCCACTTACAATTAAGGTAATTATTTTATTTTTTAAAGATTTATTTATTTATGCATACAGGCCAGAGTAGTGGGAGGTGAGAGGATTCACCAGAGACAGAGTGGGGAGCAGAACAGGCAGATAGACTGAAGTACACTGCTGAGGGGAGCAGCGGGAGAGGCAGAAAAGGTCTGCTGCACCATGTGGGTCACCTCCCCTGGCAGGCGGCAGGGATGGAACTCATGCTGCAGTGGCCATGGTTTGCTTCATAGTGCATTGCTTAATCTTATTGTGCCACCAGGGAGGCCCGGTAATTATTTTAAGGTAAGGTTTATATTTGCCATGCCATGTTCAGTTTCTGCTTGATCCTGTTTTCTCTCTCCTGCTTCCTTCAAGTTTATTAAACATTTTTTTTCAGAATTCTATTTAGGTTAATCCATTTTCTTAATGTATATATTTGTAGAGACTTTTTATATTGCTGTAGGTATTATATTATTTATACATTCATCACAATTTACTCATCTCAAGTTTTGCTAGTTTGAGTTAAATGGGGAAAGGAAAGTTATTCCTGGGTGAATTTCTGCTCCTGGAAAGATCCAGCAGGTACACTATTCCCTTTTCTTCCTATTAAGTGTAACTAAGGCCCTTAAATATTATATATCAACCAAATACAAGTGAATATTGAAAGTTAGAGAGGAAAGCTTGAATGGCTACGAATTTTGGGATCTGCTATGAACTGAATTGTGTATCTTCCAAATTAATATGTTTATAATATAACCCTGTTGTTAATACATTTGTGATCTTGTTTTTTCAAAAAAGTAAAATCTCTCTCCACTCCTCCTCCCATCTCTCCCTCCTCCTCTCTCCTTCCCTCTCCCTCTCTCTCCCCCCTCCCTCCCACCTTCCCTCCCTCTCTCTCTCCCTCTCACATGAGAACATAGCAAAATGGTGGCTGCAAGGAATTCAGAAAGAGATCCTTCAAATGAATATGACCATATTGATAAGACTCCTTCCTAACCTTCAAAATAATGACAAATTTTGGTATTTAAGTCCCACAGTCTATATTATTTCCATGGCAATCTGAACTAATACAGGGTCTATGCAACAACATGATGAAAGTAATCTTGGAATATCAGGAAGGTAGAAAGAGAAAAGTATGGTTAAATAAAAGTCAAGTGGACTTTCCTGTTCCAGCTAAGCTTTCTAAATTACATTTGTAGATGAAATAAAAATTATAGCAGTGTCTAATGTGACCCTCATTGTATACAGAGGAAATAATTGACAATTATACTATGAATAAAAGATAATATAGTGATCTATTGTCATCTCCACTTTTTTAAATAACAATTTTATTAAAACATGATTCACAGACTATATGTTGATAAATATAATTAAAAATGAGACTTTTTGCCAACTCCCAAATTTTTTTCATAAAAGTAGAAAAAAGATAAAAGTATTTTATTACTGGATAAACATTAAACCAGAATGTAATGCACATTACCAGCTATCCATTAAGAGACTGAAAGAAATTTTATCTTTGTATATAGTATATAGTTCAAGCAAATATAGTGGGTTATATACATTTTGTCAAGATAAATGATAACTCTTTCTCAAGTAAAAGAACTTGTCACACCTACCTATAATCTTAAGTTTACCTTGTAATTGAGGTAGTCATCTGTGTCTATCAATTGCCTTTAAAAAGGACAATAAACTATTCATATCTTTATGATAGGAGGCTGGTTTGTATCTTCAATTCAGGAACCAGTAAAGTTAAGCTTTTATCATCCCACAGAAAATTAGAGATGTAAGTGCTATCTTCTGTAATGACTACATTTCAAAGAGAGGTATTCCAGATATTAAGAAAAATATTCCTAGGTTTTAAAGTTAGTGAGGGACTTATTTAGCTTTTTAAGAGATGGATATCTCTCTAAGGGCAGAAAAAAAATTATCTTTTTTTTTAAGTAAATGTTCTAGAAAGGAGAGTAGAGTCTCTATTCCTTTGAGTGCCAGGAAAAGTTTTTTTTTTTTATTTGCATTTGCTGTAGCCATCTGATTCACTCAATAAGGTATACCTTTTGCTAATTTTAGCATGTTTACATAGATTAATAGTACTTCTAATCAATTTCATATATTTTAATCCTTTAAAAGAAATCAGTTCACATTAGCAATCACTATTCACTTCCTTGATATTCTCCTTTCACAGATGTAGGTGAACATCAATCTATTTTCTGTCTCTACAGATTTGGATATCATAGACATTTTATAAAAAAGAAATCATACAATGGGGCCCCCCTGGTGGCTCAATGAGTTAAGCAACGGACTGTGAAGCAAACTGAAGCCACTGCAGCACAAGTTCAATCCTTGCTGCTGGCCTGGGGGTGGGGGGTGACCCACATGGCACAGCAGACCTCTCCTGTCTCACCCACTGCTCCCCTCACAAGTGTATTTCAGTCAGTCTGCCTGTTCTGTTCCCTACTCTGTCTCTGGTAAATTCTCTCACTGCCTGTACCCCAGAGCTTATATGCATAAATAAATAAATCTTTAAAAAAATCATACAATGTGTGATATTTTGTAATTGCTTTCTTTGATTTACGGAGTATGTTCTAGGCTCCTCCTGGTTGTAACATATGTTACTACTTCATTCTTTCTTATTGCTGAATCACATTTTATAGTATAAATATACAACATTTTGAACATCCATTATCTGGTGACTGCAATTGGGTTACTTCCACTCTTTTACTATTTTGAATGATGTTGCCACAGATATTCATATACAAATTTATGTGTGAGTGTATCTTTTAATTTTTCTTAGAGATATAGCTGAGTATAATTTCAGGTTCACATGATTCTAAGGAGCTATCAAAGTGTTTTGCAACATGGCAGCAACATGTCATGTTCCCATCAGCAATATATGAAAGTTGTAATTATTCCACGTCCTTGTCAACATTTACTATTATCCGTATTTTTAAAAATGCGTTCAGTAGGTTGTCTTTTTGTTTTGGTGATCTTTCACAGAAGATGCCATTTAGTTTGATATAGTGCCACTGTTTGTATTATTTTTGTTTCCTTTTTGTTGGAGAGGAATCTGCACATATCACCGAAGCTAAGCAAGGAGTGTTTTGAGTTCTGTGAACTATGCTTTACCAGATGTACAGCAGTCTCAAGGGAGCGGATAGGGGGAGTTCAGTCCAGCACCCTGTCCTCTTCACTGGGGACTGGCCCACATGGCACACCCCAGTTCCTCCATTAGCATCTCCCCTCAGTTGAGGGTACCTCTTCACACCACATAGCTCTCCCTTCCCCAGGGCAGCCAACCAAACATGTGAGTACATTTCCAAATCTTATACCAGTCTCCCACCCTGGTCAACATCTCTGGGTATCACTCGCCACATATACTTTGTTGAAGGTGAAATTCCTCCATGTCCCTTCTGGCATGGTCGTCACAGGTTTCCAATGTCTAAGAGGTGCTCTAATTTCACTCTGAGTTATGGTACCCTCTGACTCCAGTGCCCCTCTGGACTACATTCAGACTACCTTCCCAGAAGTGAAGAAGGGAACTTCTCTGATGCTACCTTGTCCCCATTACATATTTCAGTTTTAGGATTTCCTTGAATATTTTAAATATAAATTCACATACAGGGTTATTAGGAGAAATTATTTAGAATTATTAATTAGACCTTTATACTAAAAATCTCTTATTTCAAAAGAAGGTTTTAAAAATAGTAGATGGCTTCCTGGTGGTACAGGGGTTAAGTCTCAGCACTTATCAAGCTACCACCAGCCACTAAAGTCTGAGTTTGATCCCTGACCAGGGAGCTAACACACATGGCACAGCGGACCTCTCCTGTTTTGCCTGTGGCTCCCCTTCGCAGTTTTTTCAGTAGATTCAACTTTTCTGCTCCCCACTCTGTCTCTGATGAATCCTCTCACCCTCTGTACCTCTGATCTACATCCCAGTACTTGTATGCATATAAATAAATATTTTAAAAAATAGTATATAAAAATGTCAGACATATAAAAAGCAAATAGCAAAATGGAAGTTGCAATACAATAATATAAATTATAACATTTCTCAAAAGGCATGACTGTCAAATTAGGTGAAAAAAAAATAATACCTCACCAAATGAGATTTACGGGAGACAGACTTTAGATTTTACAACTCATAGAAACTGAAAGCAAAATTATAGGAAAAAAGATATATAATGTAAAATGTAACCATAAGATAGCTTTATTGACTATACTACTACCAGGCAAAATCGACTAAAACAAAAAAAAAAAGTTATTAGAGATTAAGAGAAACATTTTATAGCAAAAATAAATCAATCCATTAGGAACATATAATCATCATAAATATATATGTATCAAAATAGAAATACCTAAAATATATAAAATTCAGGAGAAAAATGTGTGATTCAACATGCATGACTAGAAACTTCAATATTGCACTTTCAATAGTTGATTGCAGAATTGGGCAGAAAAATCAACAAGGATATGGAATACTTCAACAATACTATAAATCAAAAATACCTAATATCTATAGAACAGTCCACTCAAAATCAAGAAAATACACACTCTTCTCAATAGACTTGGAACATTCCTCAGGATAAATCATATTTTGAGCCATAAAACAAGCCTTAATAAATAATGTAAAGAAGGTGATTCTATAACTCTAAAACACAAACAATGATATAAACCATGTTACCTCAAATAAATACATAAATACAAAGTATTATAGTAATACAAAATATGTTCTCTTACCTGGGGTGTTTTCTAGTGCCAATAACATTTCTCTAGTACCATTCTGGAATTCAGTTATTCAATCCTGACACTGTCTACCTGAGGTAAGTATGAAATCCCATATTTTAAAGGATTCATCCCCTAAAGATCACTCCAACTTCAAATGCCAGAAGCAAGGCTCAGGTCACACACCTTATAACTGACTGGCTATAAACGGGCTTTCCCAATTCACCCTCAACAGATTCTATAAATTGCTAGAATAATTCAGAGAACTCAGAGCAACATTTTACTCATGTTTACTGGTTCATGATAAAGGATGCAACTCACTATTCTTTATAATGGAGGGATGTCTAGGGCAAGGTATGTGAACAGAGACATGGAGCTTCCATGCCACCTCTTGGTATGCTGCCCTCCCAGCACCTTGATGAGTTCATCAACCTAAATGTTCTCTGAATTTTATTTTTCAATAGTTTCAATAGAACTCAGTCTCTAGTCATGCCTGTCCCAGAGGTCAGTTCATGGAACTGAAAAATCTAACCCATTAATCATTGGTCTTTCTAGTAATCATCCTCATTCTGAGGTTCTCTTTCTGTGCCACCTTACATCACATTATAAGTATAAATTCAGGTATGATCAAAACTTCATTATTAATAAAACATAGAAATTAATCAAAATGATTGACTACTGATTTAAAATTTTCCCACAAAGATACCCTGAGACCTAGAAATCTTCATTATGTAATGCTTCCAAATACTTAAACAAAACTTTATACACATTATTCAAAACATCTTCCAAATAATAAAAAAGTCTTTACAGTTCATGCTGAGTCCAGTATTTTTCTTATACTATACTTGGACAAAGACATCACAAGAAAGCTAATTACAGATGAATACACAAATCAAAAAGCAAAATGGCAGATGCAAATTCAAAACAAATAATAACATTAAACAACATTAAATATTGATCACACATATGTAGATTTAGATTTATATGTAACTGTAAAATCCTCAACAAAATACTAGCATACTAAATCCAGCAATATATCAAGGATTATACACAATGACCATGTGGATTTTATCCTACAAATGCAAGGGTGGTTTAACATCTGGATAGTCATTAATACAACATATAATAGAGCAACAACAATTATATAATCCTCTCAATGGACATATAAAAATATTTGAAGAGTATATATAAATAACCCACTGCTAACATCATAAATGAATCTTTTTGATGTCAATAAATCAGTCTTTTTAGATGAAAAATCAAAGATATAAATTATACATCATTATTAAAAATCTTGTTCAACAAAGAGTCTACAAGTAGAAAAGATATTTGAGTATAAGTCTTGAAGGGATGGCTTAATTTTTTTTTCATAAAATTTGTTCAGCTTTCAGTCATTATTTCTTCTTATATATTGACTTGTTCTTTCTAATTTTTTCATTATGCATATATTGGTGTGAATATTAGTGTCCCTTATTCTACTGTTCTGGTCATTATTCTTCTTTCTTCTTTATCTCCATCTTTTGGATTTCATAATCTCTATCAATCTCTTATTAGTGCCATTGACTTTCTCTCCAGCTAGTTTAAATTTTTACTTTTGAGTCCTTAGTAGATTTTTCATCTCAGTATTTTATTTACAACACAAGAATTTCCATTTGGTTCACTGGTATAGTTTTCATTAAAGATTAAGTTTCCAGTTCTATATTTTCCATTTAAGTAATTTTTATAGTTTACACTTGTTTCCTCATTTTTTCATTCAAATTGACTTTATTTTTAAAATTTGTACGCATATTTAAAATAGTTATTTTAAAAGCCATTGTGATTACTAAAACTTTGGTCTCATCTCAAGTTTGGTTATGATTTTGGAAATGCGTCACTTCTTTGCATACCTATTGATTTTGCATAGTGTTAATTTTGTATACTGAGAGTGTGAATTTTATTTCTGCCTTAAAATATTACAAATACTTGTCCTGGCAATCTCCAGGTTCTACCTTCTCCAGAAATTCGTATTGTTGGAATCATATACTATGTAGTTTTTTCAGACTGGCTTTTTTTCACATAGAAATGTACATTTAGGGTTTCTCCTTGTCTTTCATTGCTTGATAACTAATATTTTTAAGTCACTGAATAATATTCCATTGCATCATGGGGTTTTTGTTATTTTTTTGTAATCTGTTTACCTAATGAACTCTTGGTTATTTACATAATGGCAAATAAAAAGCTGCTGTTAACATTTGTGTGGACAAATGTTCACACCTCAACTGGGTAAAGATCAAGGAGTGTGATTGCTGGGTCATATGATAAGAATATGCTCAGTTTTGTAACAAATTCTCGATTTTTTTCCACAGTGGTTGTAACATTTTGCATTCCTACAAGTAATGATTAAAAGTTTTTTTGTTCCAAAACTTTGCCACCTTTGGTGTTTTCAGTATTTTGGGTTTTAGCCATTCTAATAAGCATGTTGTGATAGTTCACTTATTTTAATTAATAATTTATTAATGACATATAATGTTTAATATATTCTCATTGCTTATATTTGCATATCTTTTGTGAGGTATCTGTTCAGATGTTTTGCCAATTTCTAATTGGGTAGTTCATTTTCATTTTTATACTGGTTAGTTTTATATGTCCATTATACAGTGTGGATAAAAGTATTTTGTCAGATATGTGGCTTTCTCTCAATAGTACCAGTATCTTTTGCAAAGCAGGCATTTTAATTTTAATGAAATTTCCCTTCAACTTATTTTTATGGATCTTGCTATTGTTGACATCTCTAATTGGTCATCATCAAATCAGGATCAAAACTATTTGCTTTATAGGTTGCTTTGCTTTCACTTTTTGTCATGTTCACTGTTTCTAATCAAAGAATGCTTTTATCCTCTAAATCATATGTAAACTGTTTTTCAAATCCTAAAATTATTAGCAAAAGTTCTTGTCATTTTTGTAAAGTTGACAAATTAATGTAGGGGTTTTAGATTTACTAATTAAATGTGGTTAGCATATATTTAACACAAAGGAACATTTTTTAAAATAATATTGAAATTCACTCTTACATTTTTCGATTTTCAGTTTAATGGCTAATTTTATTAAGTAAAAATAAATTACAGAATAGATTGAGATTAAGTAGCTTTACCACAGAATCTAAGTATTTATTGCATTGATAGCATTAGCAAGTATTTTAATCTTCACGACCCATGAGGAGATTTATAAATCACAAATGAAATACTTTAGTAGCAGCTTGCTCAAGTGTATAAAAGTTGAGGAGGCTAGCATGAAAGTTTTACATGCAGGTGCTTTGAAATCATAGTAAAAAAAAAAAAAAACACCTCTGCTACCTAATTAAAAAAAATCATTACCTACCTAATGAAAAAAATCCTTACCTACCTAATTAAAAAAAAAATCCTTACCTACCTAATTAAAAAAAATCCTTACCTACCTAATAATAAAAAAAAAAACCCTCTGAATTATGAGGAATAGGTTTGTTTAAAATATGACATCCTCAGAATGGAGTTGGATATTTATCAAGAAATCCTTATCATTTTCATACAGTGCTGGAAGATTTGATACTGTGCAGAAGCACCTAAATTACCACTATAATGAAAATTCATAAAGTGATTATCACATATTTCTCTTCAAGATAATGAATAAAGTACCATTAAAAAAATCCTCAGTAATAACTACTTCAAATAGTAAAAAGTGTTTGGCTCTATGTACTCCACAGGAACCTACTATGCTATGGCCATGCATATACACTGTTTTCTATTTTTGCTGATATATGCCAGTGGAAGCCAAGATAACTAATTCTGCAAATATTATCAAGAGTTTAGACTGCTTATCACCTAACATTATGATCTAATTTAATTGTATAGATCAGTGGATATAGAAAACATGAAAGAAAAGGAGGAGTCAAATAAAAAGCAGTGTCTCCCTAAACAGAAAAAAAATCCAAATTCTCCACATATACCCAAGGCCTGTTTCTCATTCTTCTCTTTCCTGCCCCACACTAGGGGTGATATTTGGCACATGAATCATTCTGACAATGAATGAAACTTTTTTCTCCAAAATTCTCATTTTTCATCACAGAAATGTATACATGGCACTTATATATTCAAATATTATTCTCGTATGCCCTGATGCTAGTCTGAATTAGGTGTAATCTACACTTCACTTTATTTGAAGTAATTTTCTTTGTACTGATATCGATTACCTATTTTTGATGATTTTTAATGTTCAGTCTGCTTTTGTACTTGCTCCAATAGCTAGTTTCAAAATCACCTTTTCTCTTGGTTGCCTTAGAGTACAGAACGCATGCCATACTCTATTCAGTGTGCCAGTTGTCGTCAATACAGTAAAAAACCCGCCTACTAAAGTTCTGAGTGTAGACATGACAGAATTCAACATCACTCTACCCCAAGCATTTTGGAGATCTATGGAGAAATCAGTTGGTCATCTTAAGAAGTCCCCATTCCTTTCAGACATTGGATTCTCATTGTCAAAGTAAACACTGGATTGCCTAACCATTACCTATCTAACCCTTCTACTCTCTAGAAGAGATATAACTGAAAAATCGACTAGTTTCGTCTACTGTAAAACAGAATGTTGGATTTAATGAGAGTAAATGTAGAGTCCTATCAAATTATGAAACTATTACCTAAGTGGCATTCTTACAAGCCATAAAAAACAATTTACAAAAGATTTTATCCTTTATTTGTATTTTCTCATTAAATTTTGAACATTTATTTCCACAATATTCTAGCTGAACTATAGTCAACAGCTATCAGAAAGCATGGCATTTTGTATCACTGCAATAAATACATAAATGAATGAATCAATAAGCAGTTTCTGCTTATGTCATGCAAAACATGAACTACTTACTGATTTTTAAATTTATATTATTGGATCTTCAGGTTAATTTTTTTGTATGTTCCATGTGACTCAAAGTTGAGCTAGCACCTTTTCCTTCAAGAACAGTAATATTCTCATAGTTTTGTATAATTCTGATTATCAGTGGTCACTCTCCTTGACTTTCTCAGAGTCACTAGTCCCTTGTTTCTTTTTAATAGTGGTAACATTGGTTCACAACACTGCACAGAATTTAGGAGTATAGGCTTATACCCCTTCAAATAAATTTTATAATACCGCACCCACTATCAAGGCGCCCAATGTCCTTTATCCTAGGCCATTAGTCACCCTCCCCACTCTCTTTTCCCTCTTCCTTTCCCTCCCCCTCAGGTAGCCTTCTTTCCCCCAAATATATGATACTTCAATTTATTTGGAGTGGGTTTTTTTTTTCACTTGGAGTTAATTTTAGTTTTTTTTTTTATTATGGTCTACATAAAATTCTCCATATATACCTGTTTCCTTTAATTTATGCCTCTCATTTAGCTTGGTGTACATTTTATTGAGATTTAGTAATGTGCGTTGAAGGTCAAATGTGAAAAAATATGTAGTTACCAAATATTTTAATATATTCAATTCAGTTCTTCTCTTTGGCTTAATTATTCCTGCTTTTTCTGATGATAATATCAGAGCTGCTCACCTAGATGAGAATATCTATGCATATATAAATGTATATGTTGCACATATTTTATATATATAATTACAATATATCCAATCATCCTAATTTATGGATTTGTACTTGCAAATTTGCCAACTTATTAAAATTTATGCATAAATCAATTCCTATGGCATTTTCACAGCCATTTTTGGATAGTCATTCAAAAATTTGAACGACTCAATGTACATCTCAGCTGAGACTGAACAAGGCAACACTTTGCCTTATTATTTAGCTCTTATACTGTAACAAGTGTCCTTTTTGCGATCTATTTAGTGTCAACATTTCCTGGTTTTGTGCTGTTTTTTCATTTTTTCATTATTTGAAATGGTCCCCAAGCATAGTATTGAAGTGGTGTAAAGCATTTCTAAGTACAGGAAGGTTGTGATGTACCTTGATAAGTTTCCTCAAGCACAAGTTACAGTGCTGTTTGCTGTGAGTTCAATGTTAATGAATTTACATATATCAGATGTCTTATCTAATATAAATACAGACATAAACTTAAAACAAGATTATATCTTGATTAACTCACAAAAATACTGTGACCAGTGTTTGCCGGAACCTACCTCTATAGTGAATTCAGAATTCACTAATTCAGTGTTTGGAGAAATCTTGTAGAACATAATAACCATGAATAATGAGAAATGATTGCATATGCTGGGAGAATGAGACAAATACCTTTGTGTTGGTTCATATCAGTCGCTGTAGGTTCACCAGGGAGAAACAAAGCAAATCTGTTTTCTACCTACACACCAAAGAGGAAAGAGGAAATCTTTAGAAATCTGAGCTTTTCTTACAACTCTCTCATTCCATCCAATAACCAGTGATTAAATTTATGTTTAAGAATCATTAAGAGAAAATAAGCTGCTTTATCCCTGAGGTTGAGAAGATGGAAGTTATGAATTTAAGAGATTAAGAGACTCAAGTATAAGTTTGACTTCCATGACAGACATGGGAAGAGGACTGTGGTAGAAGAGGTGCCCAGTTCAAATACAGAAATTTAGAACATGACTAGGTTTCCAATGAGATAAAGTGTAGATGCCTAAACAAAAAACAAACATCAGTAAAATAAAAGGAAAAAATTTCCATGATCCAATATGACAAGGGTACAATGGAGTTCCTAATCATTGAACAGATAACTAGTGAAGGCTTAGACAAATCATCTGGGGAGGATAGCATTCTTTCAGACATGAGAGTTATCATCTCAACTTTTTAACTTTTCTTGTTTTATTTTACATGTAATTCAGGTCCTCCATGACTTGAATGTCACTTCTGAGTGACAGTAGTAGAGTCTAGATTTTGTAATTGATATAACTATATATCATCTTCTGTCCTTGAAAATTATGAAGTAAAATTATACTCATGTATAATTGTGTCTCCATTTGTCATTTTTCTTCTTCTCAAGCTTAATTTAGGCACTTTTCCTTGGTTTAATCTACTTTTAAAGGCAATGATCAGGAAGTTTCTCTTCTGCGATGTTTAAGAAATGAGAGTATCTTTCTAATGTTCAACAACTAACACAGACTTCACTGAAGTGAAGTCCTTATGATCTTAGTGCTCTGCACTGTCCAGCTTAAAATCAAGCACTTTAAGTAGATCCCATCTCCTCCAGTAAAAACACAATGACACTGTATCTGTCTTGTGATGCCCCTACTCCTCAATTTGGAATAACCCGTTTCCTGGGTTATTTATATTCCCCTGTGATTCTATACATTGTCTTTATGGCAAACACATGCTGCGCCATTTTAGCTAATGTACTCTTTTGACTGCTTCAGTATGCTGGTTAATGTAAAACTGCTTATACCTATACTACAACTTGAGAAAAATAATCTCTTTGGTTCCTATCAAATGCATCAGTATAGAACGTGAATGCTTTTATTTGTTTTCACAATATTTATTTGGTTACTGCTAACTACAAGATACAGCAGCATAGAGAGTAGTTTACTTTTTATAGGGGTATATTGTCACAAAATATTTTATTTTACACAAGGGAAATACTTTATATTAATTCAAATTCTTTTTAAATAAAAACTATATGTATGTTGTTCCTAACTGAGTAACTCAAGATATTTTATTCTCAGTAATTTAGAAATAATTCAAAATAGGAAAAATATATATGTATATATATTAACAGCTATATACATGTCTGTATATAATATGAAAATATTAAAAAATCAAAGTAGCAATAATTTTTGAAGAATAATAAAACAGTTCTAGCATAAATCATCAAAATAATAATTTAAACATCCTCCACCCCTTCAAACTCTTCAAGTTCAAAAATTACACACATATGCAGGCACACAGATCCTCCAGATACAAATTCTAGAGAAAGCAAAATCTTTAAGAAAAACTGTGTTTTCTCCCTTCAGTGTATCCATCCAGTGCTTTCCCAAAAACTGTTATATAAGATAGCTTCATCTTCAGCTGAAGATAGCTCATCAAACTTATTACATGAGATAAAGACAAGTTTTGCAGAATCTTCCCTCTTTGCTTGGCTTAAATCTTCCTTAAAATATGTTACAGAATACTTCCTTAGCTTAATTATTTCATTATTTGTCAAATTGCATTATTCTTTTTAAAAATGTAATTTAATCCTTTTTAAAAAGCCAATAAAGAGGTTTTAATATCACGATAACCTTAAGACTTCAATATAGTCATCTTATTTTAATTCTTCCAATTATAGGGACATAGGTAATAGGAAATCCATCAAAATTATGACAAGCCAAAACACAGGACTTAATACCAGTTCTCCAGAGAGTCATTTCTCTTGGTATATTCAGGTAAATTCATTGTGTTTTTTTTTTGTTGTTGTTGAGAAACAAGAAAATCTTATACCAAGCAATCCATCAAACTGACCAAAGACGATATTATAGTAAAATCGTTTTATTTTGCTGAGGGGCAACTATTTTCTAATATTTAACATAAGGACTTTTTTGACATACCTATAATATATATTAAAGATATATATATATATATATATATATATATATAAACAATGCAGTGGATAAACTTAATTCCTGTAAGTCAGGTCTCAACATTTTACTCTTAATTTTTGAAGATAATGTTACTTGTTAAGTATATATTAGTATTACTTAAGACAACTGACATGTGATAATGAGAGAAAATTTATACTTATGTCAACACTGACATCTAAAATATTAAACTAAATCTCTTTTTTGAAATGTGTCAATTAACCCTTCACTTTAACTCCTATTTTTTTTATGTTAGTGAAGTTTTAGAAATAAATTATTTCTGAATGGGTACAGCTGTGGGGATGCTTAAAAAAGTTTTTGGAAATATAATTTATTTTTCGTGAATATAAACAGTATGGGGGAAAAGTAGATATTTGTGGTGACTTACAAAATAAGTAAGAATTTTTGCTCTTGAATATATTTTACTTGTTTTCCCTTTTTTTATTTAAATTTATTGATTTTTTGGGCTGGCTGGAAAGAGACAATTACTCTAACATAAAGATTAGAAAATGAATCTTTTAAAAATGTACTTAAATGAAGTTATGAATGTATTTTATCAATGGTTCTTCATAATTGTTTCCTAATCTTATTTTTCTTTAGTTGTATAATAAAGATTAATGTTCAGTTAATAAATTTGGGTGTAAGTTTCTAAGCTCCTTTAGTAGCACAAAAAATTCTTTAAAAAGTAACATGTAAACTATAGCCAATAGTCCAATATAATGTTATATTTTAAACAAACATCCATTCAGAATAGATTAAATTTGGATATAAGGTCTGAAACCATAAAATACTTAAAATAAAACTTAGGTGATATGCTTCTGTACATCAACCACAGAGATACATTCAAGAACACAACTCTAATGATTAGGAAAACAAAATTAAAAATAAACAAATGGCCCCAAAGTAGATGACTGGATCAAGAAGATGTGGTGCATATACACAATGGAATACTATTCAGCAATAAAAAATGATAAACTAGGGTCATTTATAGAAACATGGATGGAGCTAGAAGGAATTATACTCAGTGAAACAAGTCAGAAGACAAGAGAAAAGTATCAGATGGTTTCACTTTTTGGAGGAATGTGAAAGAACAACAACTACAAAAAAAAAAAAAAAAAAGAAGAGTAAGCCCAAGGAAATGGGCAATTACAACCAAAAATAAACAACCAAACAACAACAAAAAAAACTCAAACAATACCAAAAGGTCAAAGATAAACTAAAGGGACTATGGGGGAGGGATGGAAGGGAGGGGAAAGATGGCGATGAGGGTAGAAGGAGCACAAGGGGCTGAGGTGATGGCGCACAGGTGAAATGGTGGTGGGAACTCCCACCGTGAAGTCAAGTATAATTAATCTAATTAAAAAATAAAATATAAAAGATCAAAAAAATTGTATGTACTAAAAGAAAAAAAATAAAATAAACAAATGGAACTACATTAAACAGAAAAGATTTTATACCCCCAAAGAAACCAACACAAAAATATGAACTGGGGAAAGATATTTGCACATCACATGTTGACAAAGGATTAAATTCCAAAGCAGATAAACAAATCATACATGTCAACAACAACAAAAACGGACAAAAGGATTAAATGGACAGTTCTCCAAAGAAGATATTCAGATGACCTAAAGGCACATGAATCATGTTCAATCACTTATGTAAAGAGATGAAAGTCAAATTATATTGAAATATCACTTTATCTCTGTAAAAATTACCTACATCAAAAAAATGTATAATAGCAAAGTTATGGGATAAAACCTAAATGCCCATGACAAATGAATGGTTTAAGAAGATGTGATATAAGGGCCTCCCTGGTGATGCAGTGGGTTGAGCCACATTGTGAAGCATCCAGGGCACAACAGTGCAAGTTCAAACCCCAGCCAGGGAAGGGACACACATGGTGCAGCAGACCTCTCCTGCCTCCCCGCATCTCCCCTCAGCAGTGTATTTCAGTCAATCTGCCTGTTCTCCCCACTCTGTCTCTAGTGAATCATCTCACCTCCTGCGACTCTGGTCTGTACGCCAGCTGTTGTATGCATAAATAAATATTTTTAAAGAAAATATGTGATCTAAATATATACACATACACAGTAGATTATTACTCAGCTATTAAAAATATTATATCTTGCATTTGGGAATCATGGGTGGAACTGGAGAGGACTGTGCTAAGTGGAATAAGTCAGAAGGATAAGACAAAGACAAGATGACTTTACTAATATGTGTAATATAAGAAGCAAAATGAAAGGACATAACCACACTAAATCATGTTCATGTAACTGTAGAATTACAGCTACTGGAGAGAGAGGGAGAGAATGGAGAGGAAAATTGGGAGGAGGCCCAAATCTCCACGATAGTGGAGATCTGAAGGTGCCTTAGTGGCAGATCTGGTATGGTAGCATACATCTGAAGAGGTGTGAACCTATACATCCCAATTACATAACCTGTAAACCACTTTTGCCTCAATAAAAAAACAACAAATGAATGAATTAATAATAAAAAAAACTAGAAATAACAAATGTTGGCAAGGCTGTGGAGAAAAAAGAATGGAGTTCTATGTTATGGGAATGAATTTGGTGCAGCTTCCAAAGAAAATAGTATGGTGAGTCCTTAAAAAATAAAAATGGAACTACCATATGATACAGCAATACAACTATTGGATATTTATCCAAAGTCATAAAAACACTAGTAAGAAAAATAAATCACGCATACCTTTGTTCATTGCAATGTTATTCACAATAGCCAAGTCATGGAAGCAATGTAAATGCCCATTGAAAAAGATCTGGATAAAGAAATGATGGAATATAGGGGCCTCCCTGGTGGCGCAGTGGGTTGGGCAATGCACTATGAAGCAAACCACAGCCACTGCAGCACGAGTTCCATTTCTGCCGCTGGCCAGGGAGGGGACCCACATGGTGCAGCAGACCTCTCCTGCTGTGCCCGCTGCTCCCCTAGGCAGTGTACTTCGGTTGATTTGCCTGTTCTGCTTCCTGCTCTCTGTGGTGAATCCTCTCAACCCCCCACACCTCAGGCCTGTACCCCAGTGCTTGTATGCATAAATAAATAAATCTTTAAAGAAAAAAAAAAGAAATGATGGAATATATACTCAGTGGAACATTAGTCAGCTACTAACAAAATGGAATATTGCCTTTTGGGACAAAATGGATGGATCTTGAGCTTATTATGCTAAGTGAAATAATCAGAAAGCCAAAGTTACTTACTGAGTTGTTTCACTCACTGGTGAAATACAAATAACCAAAGGGAAAAAAAACTGACAAAAAAAGCACAGAAAAATATGCTTTGTGAAAATTATACTGGTTACCAGAGGGAAGGGGATAGGACAATGGCTCTGAAATTTTGGTGGAGGGTATGTGAAAATGTGCCCGTATGGAGGGATGAACTTTTACTCCCATGGTAATATAGTCATATAAACCATATATAAACTGACTAAATCTGAGACACATACAAAAAGGAATTTGGAAGAAAATATAGTATTGAACGATCTACCAGTAAGAATGAAGGAAGAAAAAAATAATGTGCAAGTACAGGGGATTGGGATGGGAGAACTAACAACTTTGCATGTTCTTTCTTCATTTTACTTGGAGACTGCATTCAAGACATTCAAGTAATTTTCTCTCCTTCTTGTGGTACCAGATAACTGATAAAGGCACAACGATTTATTTAGAAAGATAGAAAGTGTATTGTTTTTGAATGTGTACACACATATGCTAAAAATGGCATCACTCATAAAACATTACCTAATTTTTAAAATTAGATTTATTTAATAGTATTGGACATTATTTGTAGTCCCCAGGGAGTTCCCACCACCATTTCACCCGTGCACCATCACCTGAGTCCCTTGTGCTCTTTATGCCCTCATCCCAGTCTTTGCCCTCTCCTCCCTCCTCCCCCCACATGATCCCTTTGGTTTATCTTTGACCTTTTGATCTTGTTTTTTGTTTGTTTGTTTGTTTTTGGTTGTAACTGCCCATTTCCTTGAGCCTTCTCTTGTTTTTTTTTTTTTTGTTTTGTTTTCTTCTTTTTTATTTTATGTTGTAGTTGTTGTTCTTTCACATTCCTCCTAAAAGTTAAGCCATCCGATAATTTCTCTTGCCTTCTGACTTGTTTCACTGAGTATAATTCCTTCTAGCTCCATCCATGTTTCTATAAATGGCCCTAGTTTATCAATTTTTATTGCCGAATAGTACTCCATTGTGCATATGTACCACATCTTCTTGATCCAGTCATCTAATTTTGGGCATTTGGGTTGTTTCCAGATCTTACCAATTATAAATAGTGCTGCAATAAATATGGGGGTACAGGTACTCTTTTGGACCTGCACAAATACAGACAGTCAGTTTTTGACAAAGGAGCCACTGAAATACATTGGTGAAAGAAAGCCTCTTTATGTATGGCTATGTTCATTGCAGCACTATTCATAATTGCCAAGTCATGTAACCAACTTAAGTACCCTCCAACAGATGAATGAGTAAAGAGTTTGTGTAATATATATTTAATGGGTGGAAGGGAGAGAGAGTGAAATTATAGCTGTTTTACACTAGCTATATTTAAGAAGGTTTTTAATAGTTATATAAATAAATGAGTATAGAAATTATTGATAATGCCATGACAAATAAGTGATCAGAATGCCAATGCCATAATAACTCATCATATATAAAATATAAACCACCTAAGTATAGTCAAAACATGGGTTCATCTGCATTGCCTCAGAATAAGGGAACAAAAATCTGCATGAAGTAAGCAAATTGTTTTTAAGACCTCAGATCTGTGCAGTATTGGAGTGATTGCTCATGAATGGAGAGAAATGGAAGTGGGAATATGGTTAAAGAAGTTAATAAAATAAAGCAAGAAAAGAGAACTATAAGAAAATATGATGGTATTTTGTAAAGAACTGAAATATCTGCTTAATCAATTGCAGAATTAAGGTTCAAAAAGAAAGAAGAGTAAGCACTCAGAAGAGATTTGTTGTCTTATAATTGTTTCTGAATAAATACAACTAAAATGAGATATAATCCTGTATCTTCCAGTTGTCTGAACTCAGAGATGAGCTCATTACTATGAGCATTTCTTTACATATTAGGGCCTGCCTTAAAGAAAAGGATAATGGCAGGACAGAGTCTTATAATCAAGCATTTTTTTCTAATAAGCAAATCTGCAGCTGACTTATTTTAAAAGGCAAAAAGAAAACCTAAGCAGGAGTTTTTAAGATAAATCAGCAGTTTTCAAATGCTTTTTGTGTCGATATGGGATGGGGGAGAGCAAATGCAAAATGGACATATGGAACTAATGTATCATCAGGTCCCTTTCGCAAACAACATTAGATTCCTCTGTTTTCTACATTCAAATCCAAACACAACAGTTTCTCCTGTATAAGGTTTTTTTTTTTTTCCAGGACATCAGAATCCTACTCAGTTTATTGAGATGCAATGAGTACAACCAGAAGAGGGTCATGAAAATGATATGCCGATTCCTGGATATATAAGTGTCTATTTGTATGTGAGAAACATCCACCACTTTTGGATAAAATCTTTCAAACACAGTATATTTACATTTGATGCCATACAATACCCACAAAGTATTTCATCAGTAATCTGTAACACCAGGGAATATAATGTTAAATCAGTTTTTTTGTAATCTTTGTTAACCACTAATTTAAATTTGCACTCTTTTCTGACCAGGCTTGCATTAAATGCATCAATTTGGAAATAGCTCTCTAATTCCTTATCTCCATTGGTTATAGAAAATAGAAAATCCCAGTGGAAAAAAACTTCATGATTTTAGTATTTTTTTTTTCACGATCACTGACCTTTCTCTCTGAAGGAACTGAGAAAATAAAAGAGCTATTTAATCAAGTTATCAAAATAAACACGGAGGTGACTTTGGAGTCAAAAGATGATCAGAACAATGTTTCAAGTACCAACCTTCACTAAGTAATCTCTTCTGATCCTTAACAAAGCATTATCAAAGGTAGATAACCCATTTCAGTAACATATGTCGTTATGTATAGATAGCAAAGTTAGGTACAAAAAAGAAGTAGATGGGCACATACCATTTTAGTTACATTACTAATACAATAAAAGGAAGTATTCTGAGTAAAGATGTTTTTGACAGAATAATATCCATTACTTCAACATCATTCTTTTCCCTTTATTAATTTATTTACTAATTTTCCCACTCTTTCAATCTATAATACCATTTACCCTTTCTAGTCTACACTCCCAAATACAGCGTACATGTGTATATTTGATTAGCCATGCATCCTAGATTAAAATCTAGTTTATTGGTTCATTCCACGGTAAATTTTAATGTTAATGAATGTACATTTATTACATTGCACCAAACAACTGTATAGTAGTCATTCTTATTTTATTTTCCCTCTTCCTGCAAATATACAGAATTTCACGATGCTCTAATATTACCATTAATATGGTAAGACCAGCATATACATGCCATTATATTAATTTATGCTTTAATTTCTCTTGAATATATTTATGAAAGAATTGATATAATGCATAGGATGACCATGTATCCCAGTTTATCCAGAATAATAATAGTTTATTTCAATTATTATAGGGTAGTTATGAAGCGCCACAATTTGCATGGAAAAGTATAAATCATGCTAGTCATGGCATGGCATACTTAACTACATACTTATAAAAAATGCTCTCCAGATTATCTCTAACATTTTGTACTCCTTCCTGCAGAACATGTGGGCTCCTATTTCAACACAATCTATCAAGATTTAGCATTAGCTGACTTTCAGATTTTTGCAACTCTGATGATTATAAGTGGTCCTTCTTTGCTATTTTCATTTGCATTTTTTCTAATTGCCACTGAGATTTGATTGCACTATTATTTATTTAAAGTTTTTAAGATTCTCCATTTGTGAGTTAGCTATTTATTGCTTATGCCCATTTTATATTAAATGTTCCATCTTGTCTTTTATCATACATATGAATTACCTTTCAGTTTCAGTATTACATAAACTTTTCTCAGACATTATACTCTCTAAACATTGCATACGATACCTTTTTTGAATGAAAATTTACAACTTTTAATGCATCCCAAAAAGTACATCAAAAGTTGACTAGTTTTGAAATATTATTTATGAAGTTTACCCTTATCACAAGATCACAAATTTGGTTTAATGGTAATATTTCTACATTTCACATTTAGATCATTGAGCCATCTAAAGTGTACTTGGAAAAGGGTGAGAGCACTTGATTACCACCATGCAAGAATGACAATCTGAGCTTCTGATATGACCACTGCTAATACTGTCCATAGGAAAGGAATGTCCCATTAGCACTGAGCAGCAGCAAATGTGGATCAATATTTACTGTCACCACCATGGCAGGTAGAAAGAGTGGCACCTTAATACAGTTGGGTAATGGTGGAATTCCAGACCCCCATTCACTGATATTTCAACACCAGACCAGTAGTAAAGTTAGGGGGATTTGTATTTCTGGGTGGGGAGTGGAAGTCTAAGATCCTCAAATGACCTATCCTGGTAGGGACATAGAGGGAATCTTTTGACTGTAGAGTGAATGTGAATGTTCATGTCCCACACTTAGTCTTATAGGAGAAGTTATGGTATTTAGCTGAAATAGAGCAGTTACTGTCAAAAATATCTGCCTTTTTAGGATTTCTATCTCCACATTTATTGGTAAGAAAGAACAAGCATCCCTTGGGGCTTTTATTAAAACCAGTCATTTCTGGGCTGTATATTTCTCAGTTCAGAATGTGTAGATATTAAAAGACAACCCAGAAATATGCTTTACTTATGGGAATTTTATCTCCAGGCTACATTCCATGATGGAGAATACTTCTTCCTCCATTTCTTTCTGTATTAACAACAAATAAAGATTTATATCAATCACTTTTGTTAACAAACCTTGAATCCCAAGGTCTAGCAGTTCTGTATCTTTCAGCTTTCAGTCTTCTAATATTTGCTTTGTATATAATAGCAAGGGTTTTTAGCTATATATAGCTGGAGGGATAGAAGAAAATGTGTCTACTTCATTTTATAATCCGGATCTAGGATACCATTTGGGTTGGAAACGACCTAAGTAAGTCAGACTAAGATAAATTATATGATTTCACTGATACATGAAAGATAAAAATGAAATAAAACAAAAAACAACAGAACAAATGAACCAATAAAACAAAACAAAAACACAGTTAGACCATCAGAACAAAATAGTGTTTACCAGAAGGAAAGGAGGAGATAAATCTGATAAAACAGGTGAAGTTTATGGAGAAGAATGAAAACTGGACTTTCGATGTTACAGTGTAACAATGAATACAACATAGTTCATACTGATGTTGATTAAAAGATTATACAACTGAAATTGATAAGTTATAAAATCAATGCTGTTTCTATAAAAACATTTGGTTATAAAACAATATTTATGGAGTTTCATGGAATGTCTTTTGGTTGATTTTACTTGGCTATATGCTACCTTTTTAAGAAGGCTTGAATCATAATCATCAACAGCCCAACTGGGACCACATGGACTAGGGAAGCAATTGTGTGTGTGTGTGTGTCTGTGTGTGTGTTATTGAGGTAACACTGGTTTACATCTTTTTTTTTTTCATCAAGGATATAGTGTTCACAGACAAAAACCAAAAATGCTTCAATAGCAGAGTATTCTTACAAAATTTTTAAATTGATTTCTTGAATTAAAAATTTTAAGTAGGGCCTCCCTGGTGGCACAGTGGGTTAAGCAACACAATATTAAGCAAAACAATGCACTGCAGCATGAGTTCGATCCCTGCTGCTGGCCTGGGAGGGGACCCACATGGTGCGGCAGACCTCTCCTGCCTTGCCCGCTGCTCCCCTCAACAGTGTACTTCCATTAATCTGCCTGTTCTGCTCCCTGCTTTCTGTGGTGAATCCTCTCACCCCCCCACACCTCTGGCCTGTACCCCCAGTGATTGTATGCATAAATAATAAATAAATCTTAAAAAAATGTTAAGTAGGTGGGGTCTCCCTGATGGCACAGTGGCTTAAGCAAAGCACTATGAAGCAAACCACTGCCACTGCAGCACGAGTTCGATCTCTGCCGCCAGCCAGGGAGGGGACACACAGGACATAGAGGACCTCTCCTGCCTTCCTCGCTGCTCCCCTCAGCAGTCTGTTTGAGTCAGTTTGCCTGTTCTGCTCCACCCTCTGTCTCTGGTGAATCCTCTCACCACCCTGGACTCTGGCCTGTACCCCAGCCCTTGTATGTATAAATAAATAAAATTTTTTAAAAAAAGAATGTTAAGTAGGGCTTCCCTTGTGGTGCAAGAGGTTGAGCACAGCACTGTGGGGATTCTGCAGCCACTGTAGCAGGAGGCAAGTGTTTGAGCATAGCACTGTGGGAATTCCACAGCCACTGCAGCTAGAGTTTATGAGTTCAATCCCCAGCCGGGGAGGGGAACCATATGGTGCAGCAGACCTCTACTGCCTCTACTGCTCCCCTGAGCAGTGTACTTCAGTCCATCTCTCTATTCTGCTCCCCTCTTTCTCTGGTGAATCCTCTCACCTCCCATGCCTCTGGCCTGTACCCCAGCTCTTATACGCATAAATAAAATCTTTTAAAAATGTTAAGTAGTTTTCACATTTCAAACTTGATGTATTCTGTCAATTTACCTTCCACAAATGCTTTGTCCATTTCCATTTCCATTAGTAATATAAAAGAGCATATGTTTCTCCATATGTTTGCAAGCACTGCACACACTTCATCTTTTAAAGTTTTGCACATCTACTGGATATAATTTATGTGGTATTGTCTAACTTTGATTTTCTGATTAGAAAATGATATTAAACTTAGGCATAATGATACTTTCACATTTCTACTTCTGTTAGTCTAAGTTTTGTTATTTCTATCTATGCTTCCAGTGATGATTTTTAGAGCACTTCTTGAGGATATGCACACACATCTTTGTTTTTAATTTACTCCATTCACTTTAGAACATCAGTTTTATAGATTTGTTCTTCTTCTATATCTATATGGAAATGTTCTCATTTCAATATCTATTTTTAGATATTTTCATGCACATTGCTCATCCAGGAGTAAGGAATTCAGTCATAGAAATATATATATATATATATACACACATACATACATATATATACACCCCCACCCCCACACATATATTTATATATATACATACATATAAGTATATATACATATATATGTATATATTACATGTGCATATCTATAGTCTGTCAATCTATTTACCTATCTACATCTTAAATGCAGTTCAGTGATATATAGAGCATTCTGTGCGACTAGGGAAGGCTTGTTCCTTCTCCCAGTTGGTTCCCTGACTATATTTTTAAAGATGTATTTTTTACTTATTTATGTAGACAAGAACTGAGGTGTAGGCAAGAAGTGCAGGGGGAGTGAGAGAATTCACTAGAAACACAGTAGGGGCAAAACAGGCAGATTTACTGAAATACACTGCTAAGGGGAACAGTGGCCAAGACAGGAGAGGTCTGCTGTGCCATGTGGTTTAGCTTCCTGGCTGGGAATCGAACTCATGCTGCAGTGGCTGGTGATAGCTTGATAGTGCTGAGACTTTAACCCCTGTGCCACCAGGAAGGCCCTCCTTGACTATTTGAGTGATGGAATATATAGAAATATAATTATCTGAATGCAGGGCCTCCCTGGTGGTGCAGTGGGTTAAGCAAAGCACTGTGAAGCAAACTATAGCCACTTTAGCAAGAGTTCAATCCCTGCTGCCGGTGGGGGGGGGCCCACATGGCGCAGCAGACCTCTCCTGCCTCACCTGCTGCTCCCCTCAGCAGTGTGCTTCTGTTGAGCTGCCTGTTCTGCTCCCCGCTCTCTGTGGTGAATCCTCTCACCCCCCACACCTCTGGCCTGTACCCCAGTGCTTGTATGTGTAAATAAATAAATCTTTTTAAAAAATTTTAAAAAATAAAATTATCTGAATGCAATGTAATCATAGATCTTCTATTTTTTTGTCTCCAATGCTTTACTTATGGGAATTATAGCTCACAAGGTAGAATCTATGATGGGAAATACTTCTACTTTCTGTACTTGCTACTACTATTTATTTGAAGAATGTTATTGAAAATTTGATAGGAATTGCATTAATCTGTATATTGCTTTGGGTAAGATGACCATTTTAACAACATTACTTCTTCCAATCCATGAGCAGGTAATATCTTCTCATTTCTTTGTGTTTTCTCTTTCCTTAATATGACACAGTTTTCACTATACAGGACTTCAATTTGCTTTTTTTACAGTTTACTCCTAGGTATTTCATTCCTTTTGCTATGACTAAAAATGGGATTGTTTTCTTGATTTCTCTTTTAGGTTGTCATTTGCATCTAGAAATGGAAACAATTTTTGTATATTGATTTGTAGCCTGATACTTTACTGTACTGATTTATTGTTTCTAAGACTGTTTAAAAACAGACAAATGAATAAAGAAAACGTGGTGTGTGTGTGTGTGTGAATAGTTTGTATATGTATATACACATACACATAGATACACACACAATGGAAACTACTCAGCTGTAAAAAGAGATGAAATATTCCCATTTGGAACATGTTAACATGGATGCAACCGGAAGGGATCAACCTAAGTGAAATACGTCAAAATGAGAAAGACAAGTATGATTTCATTCATATGTGCAGTATAAAGAAACAAAAGAAAGGAACAAGAAATACTAAACCAAAAAATACCCTATAAATACATTAAAATTGAGGCTACTAAAAGGGGAGGGTGGGAGATACAGAATATAGGGAAGAGGGATGCCTAGTGGTCCATGGTAGAGGTTTATGAGAACTTTGATGATGGGTGTGGTGTGGTGTGGTAACATACATCTGGAGAGGTGTAAACCTATTTACTTTAATCTTCGACAGTGTTGTAAACCAATGTTACCTCAATTGAAAATATTAAAGAATAATAAAAGATGATTATGAAGAAATAATAACCTATTTTCCCTGAATTTCATACAAATTATAAACTAACTCTTCCAAAAATGCAACTAATACTGTGCACAACAAAACATGAAGATAAATCCAAAAAGGTGATTATCATAAAATTCCCCATTGATTATGAGAAGGTCTTAAAAGATCTCATAAGTAATAACAAGTAACATAATCAAGTAAAAAGAAAGATGGTAACAGATTTCTTATCAGAAACAGTGCACACATGAAGCAATTAAGTAACACTTTTAAAGTGGTCTCAAAAGAAAAAAACGGCAAGATAAAATTCTGTGCCCAGCAACAATATTTCAAAATCAAAGGTAAAAGAACAAAAGCCATAAAAGTCTTCATCACAAGCACCTCCACATTATTTGAGATGAATTAAATAAAGGAGTACTAGAAATGTTAGAAGAATTTTTCTTGTCACTGAGAAAGCTTTTCATAGACGTTATCTATAGGTTTGTATCTCCATGTGAATAGTTAGCTAGTGTCCTAGTATCACTACTTAATTTTGGATTGCTATGAAACTACAGTACTCAAGACAATGTGGTACAATTGAAAGAATAACCACATACATAAAATAACAGAATAGAAAATTGAAAAATATATCTAAACAAATATGGTCAATTAGTTTTTGACAAACACAAAGCAAGAAAGAATAAGTGGTAGTGAAAATCAGACATCAATACACAAGAAAAAAATGTACCTCAACTAATACCTCCCACATTATGCAAAAAATAATTGAAAGTGTGTCATAGACTTAAATGTAAACCTTGAAACCTATAATAAGCTTCAGAAACATAGTCTAAAATCTTGGTTTCTTTGTGGTAGGCAAGATATTCTTAGGACACAAAACTATGAACCATGAAAGAACACTGACAAATTTTAATTCATTAACAACAGAAACTACTGCTCTCCAAAAAACACCAAGAGAATGAAAAGACATGCTACATATTAACATATCCATAAATAACATATTCAACATCTGATTTCTGTTTAGAATATATAAAGAACCTTAAGAACTCAACATTTAATTAAAAAGTAGGCAAACATCTTGGAAAGATGTTTCACTACAGAAGATATATATAGAGAAAATAATCACCTTCAAAGATGTTCATCATCAGTAAGGGAATACCAAATAAAACATCAATATTATATGCTAAACACTTATTTGAATGGCTTCTAAAGTGCTGGAAATAATGTGGGGGTGTTGGACGTCTCAAATCTTATTGCTACAAATGTAGAATGTTAGAGCTCTCTGGAAAACCATTTTTTGCAGAGTCTCATAAAGCTAAAAATACAGTTAACATTCCACTCCTAAGTACTTTTGTTAGAATTATGAAAATCTATTTTTACACAAATCCCCATGTGTGACGATTTATAATAATTCTATTCACAATTGTCCAAAACTTAACGTAACTAATAATATTTGATTAATGACTGGTTAATTGGAACCATTATACATTTATATGTTAAATAAAACTTATTATATAAAATTTTGTTTTACTTGACAATAAAAGCAAACTACTACTTGTAACATCATAAATAATCTCAAATGTATTATGCTAAAAGAAGACAGAAAATATTATATCTGTTTCCTGTATTATATCAGTATGACATAAAACAAAAGGCATGTCAGTGTAGACCAGTAAATTAATGGTTACTAGGAACTGAGAGAGAATAGTGTTTTATTTTTAATTTAAAATTTTATAATTTACTTTTTAACTAATGGGCAGCATAAGAGAGAGGATCTTTAGGATGAGAGAACTTTTCTGCACCCAGATTATGGCGGTGATTGTACCACTGTACACATTTCTCAAAAGTCCACTAAAAGCACATGGTGAATTTCATGCTATATAAATCAAAACAGGACTCTTAATGATGGTGACATGCAGTCATGTTGGTGGGATAATGAGGTATCATTTTTATGTATCAAAAGGAAACATGGAAATACTATGTACATTTTAAGATCTGTTAGAATACAGATGAAATACATAACAGACCAACCAAACTAAAAATGATGCTGCTCTAATAATAGTAACAACAACAAAAGCCTACACCAAACAAACCCTAGAAATCTGACTGTAGAATTGAAGCCACCAGAGGGGAATGGCAGGGTTGACAGGGAAAGGAGAGAAGGTGCAAAATAGACTAAAGTAGAGACCTCTGGGTGCCTTGGTGGTGGGTACAGTGCCGTCACATACACCTGAAGAGGTGTGAACCTGTACATCTGAGTAATACAGTATTATAAACCAATGCTATTTCAATCAAAATATATATAAATTTTAAAATGAAAAAAAGGGGTAAAGGCCTCCCTGGTGGTGTAGCAGATTAAGTGCCACACTGTGAAGCACTGTAGCACAAGTTCCATCCCCCACCCCCTGGCCAGGGAGGGAACCCACAAGGCACAGCAGACCTCTCCTGCCTCTCCCACTGCCCCCCTCAGCAGTGTATTTCAGTGGATCTGTCTGTTCTGCTCACCACTCTGTCTCTGGTAAATCCCCTCACCTCCCGTGACTCTGGCCTGTACCCCAGCTCTTATATAATAAATCTTCTAAAAAAACACAAAGTATTAGAGATTCTACCTTTCTACTCCAGCTTCTGAGAGGACAGCATATTAAGTTGGTCCCATAGCATTCACCTTAGAGAAGAGGAGAACACAAGACAGTTGCTAAGAAAACCAGCACAGAAAAGAGCAGATCTTAAGGATAGAACATATGAAAACAAATATTAATGACATCATTTGTACTTCAGTCACACTGTTACAGGGTAGGGAGAGGGACCTTTTAGAATTTTTAAACTTGTTTTTTTTAATGGGTTTTGTTATTTGCTGTATTAAGATAAATATATAAGATTTTTATGGAAAGGAATTTTAATATAATTAGGGTATAATATAGATAGGATAAAGAATATAGTTATTAAGTCTTTAAAGTTATTTTTTGAGGGTAAAATTTAGTTAAATAGGATTGGTTTAAAGTAAGTTTTAAAAGTTTGCTATAAGTTTAAAGGATTTTTTAGTAGAGATTTATAGAAAAGGGTTAGAAAGAGTTACATAAATTTGGGAGAAAAAGAGTAAAATTAAAATTAAGATGAAAGTTGTTATTGTTAACTTTTTTACCGGTTTTTTATTTATATTTGTTTTAATTAGTTTAAGATTAAAAAGTAAGTGCAGTTTTTTTCATGTTTTTTTTTGCTTTATGTGCCTCCTCCATGCCTCCTTGTTGTCTTTTTATTTTGTTTTGTTTTTAATTTTTTTTATTTTTGCTTAGCTTTATTTAATTAGGGCAGAACTGGGATTCTGGAACGTCCCTCTTTCCTGGGGACCACCGTTACAACACTAAATTCTGTAACATCTAAATTTTCAAGTTTGTACACCATTAAACTTTGTCTTTTGCTTATTCAATTTTCTTCATTTTTCTATCACTAGCAAATGATAACATTCCAAATAATTTTCTCATATACTACTTTACTGACACTTATTTTTTGGAGTCATAATCTAATTTTAATATCAAATTAGCATGTGTTTCCATTTCTGCTGCTTTCTACCTTCCCAATTTAGCTCCCCTTCATCTATGTTCACTGTCTGAAACTTCTTATAGGGCATTATTTGTATTAGTTCCTATCCAATCTCAAAAACATCTTACAATTTGGTAGATATTTAACTGATGCATAAATTATAAAAATGAAGTCAATCTACTCAGCAAATGCACATAAAACTAAACTAGCAATCATACTTTTGAGTGAAGTGTTTTAATCAGAATAAAAGACATACTGATGCCACAGGGCCCACTTATCTAGTAATTTTCCATCAAAGAAGAAAATTTTGCCCTTTCTGTGACCATGAAAGTTTCTTTTTAATTTTATAGACTCATCCACAAACTGATAAATAATAGATTCAATTTCAAAATGATGGACTGGTGTAACATTTTTATCCTTTTCGAAGGTTTACTGATTCACTTATGGTGAATTAACACTGATATGTAGTGCCTGCATGTTTTAAGAAGGTAAAATTTAACTCTACTGTCTCTTGGTGTTTCTTTGGAATTAGTACTTATTTTAGAAAAAACAGCTTAAATAAAATTCCAAATAATTGGATAAAAATGTAAACAATTATCCCTGTTGGTAGAATCATAGGAGCCATAAACATTTAGCAATTAGATGTATAAGACAGTTAATCATACTTTGTTTCTTTCTCTAGTCTAGTACAACTAAACTAATTAAGTGGAAATAAATAAACCAATTCTTTAAAAATGGGAATTCTTATTTTTAATAGAAGGTTAATGACGATCTGGCACTCCATTTGTGAAAAATTAAGCAGTTGGGACCACTGAGAATTTAACTCCCTGTGGTTTTTGGCAATGTACCGACTCTATTAACTACAATTTTTAAAATACAGAGGTCTAATGGATTGATTTACATGGATTAAAAAAATGCAAGTTATTTATATCCTTGCAAGTTTTAGAAGAAGAAAGTAAGAGTGTCATTTTTCATCCTTCTTTAAGGATATTTAGAATGGATTTCATTAAAATGTATTAAATATAACTATGGAATGAAGACAAAACAAAATGGTCAACAAAAGAATGAATTGGCATTTCACTCCCCCAAGTTCTTGTTTTGTGTTAATTCCACACTTCAGAAGGTATGTGATTTTCTTTCATAGAATGGGAGTATGACAAAATGATTCAACCAGAAAGTGACTCTAAGTAAAGGGAGAAAATTTTCTACCTTGTATACTATAGGGAAGTGATGTATAAAACTATGACAAGAATTTATCAGAGAACGTCATTACAATTATAATACAGTTGCAATAACTTTGATATTTATAATAGCTATACTACTAAATTTATGCTATATCTACTGTTCATAATAAGTTCTTAAAGTCTTATATTAAAGTTTCAGCTGCTAAAATTCTAAAATGAAGAACATATAAGGCATTCAAGATATTTTCACTCTGTAAATTCATTGGAATAGAGACAATGATATTAATTTTAAAGCCAGAGTTTATCATTTAAGCATTAAAAAATCATTAACCTGTTGTCACTACTAAAAAAGCATGCCTGATTTTCTAGTATTTGTATTGATAAATTAGTTATTAAAGATTTTTGCCAGAAATTTACATAAAAATGTTTGTTGAATGAAGAAAGGGAATAGCAGTGTTATTACTGCCAAGTAGTTCTGGAGAACTGGGGAAGTAGGTATGTAAGGGTTTAAGTTAGGGACTTAAATTACAATACAGTATATACACCAGCCAATAGCTTAACTCAAATAACCTTGAACCATTGACACTGACAAAAGGCACTTGTCACACTTCATTTTTATAAAATTGCCACATTAAGAATGCTTATTTCCCAAATCTAAGATTCCAAAATCCAAAGTTATAAAAATCATAACAAGTAGTAATCACTTCGTAAATTGGTAGTAATTTATAGTTGTTCACAACACTAGCTAGAGTCTATCACAGTTCCTTTGAAGGGAGATGAGGTCTCAGAAGTAGGTCTGTTGGGGAAGTACAAGTGTTCTTTGATTTATCTAATGCAGATCCCAATAGGCTAGAACTTGTAAAGGTTCGAGTTTCCGTGGGTACCCCAAAAGAACAAAGAATGGACACAGGGATGCAATAATCAAGTAGAGCTTTATTATGCCTGCATGCAGGGGCTGACCCATCCAACTGAGACTCGCAGGTCTAGCTGGGGCGAACAACGCAAACAGTAAGAATGGGTGAGCTTATATAGCCAATTTCCCGCCATTACATAGGTTGCAGCGAATAACCTGAGAGGTCAAAGCCTGCACAATGAGCACAGCAAACAGCTTTATAGAGAAAAATGTTTCAAAAGTTTAAACTTGTACAGGAGATCCATTTGGGCGGGCATGGGCTTCTGTCCCATATTGGGGTGCACATTCTAAGCTAACATTCTAAGATAACATTCTAAGATTACAAGCTGTTTCATATGTCCTGCCCTTAACTGCCCAAGAGAGCCTAAGGTATGGGACCAGCTGACCTACTAGATAAGGAAGTAGGCCTGTAGGTTGTTTGTCAAGTTTCAGTCAGCTAAGTTTAGACAGACTTTGGCTCCAACATGTCTCTGGCTCCAACAAACTTTCTCAAACAAACTCAAGAATTTCAATCACCAATTGTTTTGAAAACATGCCATTTTTTAGTAATAAAGCTAAAGTGCTGTATCTGTAACAAAAGTACCATTTTAAAATCCAGTATTCAGAAATGCGGCTAGAATTTATAATATGAATGTATAACACATAAGATCACATACTGCCTCAGTCCAGCTTGCCGAAGGCCACGTCCCCCAAAGGATGGAATGGAAGTCAGTGAATGAGGGGGGTTCAGGAGATACAAAACTCAATTTGTACAGTATGTATCCTACCAAAAGTCTCAGCAGGTCTTTATTTATACATTAGGAGAAAGGGGTAGGATTGTGCATTGATCAGGAATTAAGAGTGATGGCATTTTTTTTTCTTTCAAGAACAGCTTGGGGTCTTTTGACCTTCGCCAGGATAGATGACATAGGCAATTAAAAAATCAAGACAGTATTCTTCCCCACTTGTGTTAGACTTACTATGATTGATTCATTTATATTAAGGCAGGTATACTAGTTTCATGCAAGCACAATTAATTATTCTATTTTCACTGAGTATAAGATTATTAAAGGTCAAACTGGTGTTAGCATTGTAAGGAACTGCAAACCTACAGGAAGAGGAAGGTACCCAAATTAATGCCTGAATAGTATCTATACCCTTGCATTTGGCTTTCAATAGGAATCATTCATTGTCTTTAGATTTGATTGATAATGTATCTTACTAAGTATCTTCTGTGTTGGATTAAATTTAATTAACACAAAAGCAAAAAGGGGAAAGGAGGAGGGGTCCTGCAAATTATTATCACCTGAGGAATGCAGCCCCTACCTTTAACAAAAGCAGAAATGCAAAACCTTTCTCAATGGCCCAGTCAAGAAGGTCATGCTTAGGTTTCCTGAGGCTTGTAGCCCATTGTAAATGTTTGACTCTGAAAATTTTCCTAATATCTAATTTTAGAATTTGTAGAATAAGCACATTCCAACTGTATCTATTTTTACGGTATTAATTTTCTAGAATTTTTTTTAAAGATTTATTTATTTATGCATACAAGCACTGGGGTACAGGCCAGAGGTGTGGGGGGGTGAGAGGAGTCACCACAGAGAGCAGGGAGCAG
>JAGFMF010012069.1:9958712-9969646 GCA_019455555.1 Galemys pyrenaicus | reverse complement strand
AGTGCAGTGGGACAATGGGACATTATTCAGTGCTAAAATAAAATATGCTAACAAGGTCTGGAAAGAAATGGAGGACCCTTAAGTGCATATTATGAAATGAAAGAAACCAGGCTGAAGAAGCTTCTACTGTCTAGGCAATTGTTAATGAAAATGTACGTCAGATTGTTTTAAATGCACATCTTCTTTAATTTCTTGTTGTTCCTTAAATTTTAATTGTAATATATAGGTATATATACACATATACACACATATGTCTATATATTTATATGTGTACATTCAAACACCTATGTACAAATACATACATGTATAAACTTCAATTTCATTAAAGTTCCAAACATACAACTAATTTTCAACTTATAAGCCAGTAAGCCTGGAATCTAGGTTAGCACTGTCCAATAGACTTTCTACTACACACATACTACAATGGCTAAAATCAAAAGACTCCAAATGTTGACAAAGATTTAGAGCAACCTGACACAAATATTGTTGGTGGGAGTAGAAAACATTAGACCAATTTAAAAATCAATCTAGCCATTTATCGTAAGACTGAACATACACCTACACTATGATCAAGCAATTCTACTTGTAGATATTTATCCGAGAGAACTAAATACATATGTCTGCAAAAAACATTTTCAAGTGTTTCATTAACTTTTAAACTCAATGGTTACTTTCACAAAAAACTCAAAATTTTCAGTTTAATAAGAGAAGTAATCAATGTTTGCAGATTTATTGTTTTATTACTCATGAGATTACATTTACTTCTTTTTCTCATAATAGTATGCCTAATGAAATGAAGGATCCTTCACACTAATTATATAAAGAAATAAAAAATTTGTGCATGACTAACTGAAATTGAATGCTGTCTTGTTACATGATGACTATCTCCGTGGAATGTTATAGCTGTATCGATGCCTAAGTTTATTAACAATAACACAGAAAATTTGCAGCAGAGAAACCCAGGAGTGAAAAAAAATATCAGGAAATTGCCAAACTAATAAAATTATAAGATTCATATATGATGTATATTTTTATACCCTTATTTATCAGTAAAGATATTCTTCCAAAGTAAATTGTGTTTTATAGGTCTTTTGCCATAGCATTTAGTGTTCGAAATATAATTGTATAAATATATATATATATTTAAGATTTATTTATTTTTTGAGATTTTTTAAAGATTTATTTATTTTTATTTATTTATTTTTGCATACAAGAGCCGGGGTACAGGCCAGAGTAGCGGGGGGTGAGAGGACTCACCAGAGACAGAGCCGGGAGCAGAACAGGCAGATGGACTGGAACACACTGCTGAGGGTGAGGGGGAAAAACCCTCCTGAATAAATTACACAAATAGGTTATAAACTTCAACCCCCATTCCAAACCTACAAAATCCAAAAACTACAAATACCATAAGGTCATTATCGAAAAGTGGATCACTAAAACCTAAGAGTAAAGTTAAGCAACCAGGCTAAATATAAAAGCAGACACGTAAGCCTTAGGGGGTCGCTTTTTCCTGGGGAGCCAGCCCTCAGCACACCTTTGGGTTCCAGCTCCAAAAATCTAGTAGAATATTTACAAATCTGTAGCCCTCTATTCCCCTTGTGTTATTCACTACGCTATTTCCCCTTCCCTTGTAAATAAAGCCCTTTATTAACCTTTATTGTGTGTGCCTGCAGTTGGGGCATTATAAGTGCCATTCCAGCACGAGGGTGAGCACCCAGTCAGGCAAACCCATTTTATATTAGGGTTGCCTTGTAACAAGGGGAGCAGTGTGCGAGGCAGTAGAGGTCTGCTGCGCCATATGGGTGTCCTCCCTGGCCGGGGATCAAATCGCTCTGCAGTGGCTCGGATGCTTCACAGTGCAGCGCTCAACCCACTGTGCCACCAGGTAGGCCCCATAATTATATATTTTTATTTTCATTTTCGATAGTTTGAAATAAATTACAATGAATATTTACCATAGCCCAAGTTCTATCTAACTTTAATTTTAACACCTAATTGAATAAACTATTTTTGCTCTCCTAGAGAAAAGTGATAATTATATATTCCTCTCCATTTATATGTTTAATACAAGACACTAGTAAAATATCAGATACTACCTTATTAGATTTGATGCATTTTTGTTTCTGATATAGACCAGAAAACAAAGTCTGTTAAACTACTTGAGTTTTGAACTAAGAGATGAACAAAGATGTTAGTTGGAGATAAAAATGTTTACTATGTTATTAACACGGTTATTACGGAATACATCAAAATTAGAGAACAAAAAAAAGTCTTTACATTTTAAGGCAGAATATATATGTATATATATACACGCACACATACATAATCAAAGTAAACCTGAATCAAAGTAAATTTGAATATTAATAAGGAACTATTTTATTCAGTATGATTATTAAAACAAGGGGCATATTCAAAAGTAAACCATAAATGTCTCTGAGAAGGGACTCATGATCAGCTTTTACTCATACAGATCACAGGTATGCAAAGAGGAAGAGAGGCGTTAAGAATCACTAGGATGATGTCTTGAAACTTAAGAAACCATCAAATACTAAATTAGGAAGGTTGAGGGTCAGTGGATATGGCTTTACGCCTTAGATAAAGCAAACAAGTTACAGTGCAGGAAGTTCACAAGAAAAAAAAGTATTCAAGCTGTTTCAATTAAGTCATTCTAAAGTTATATCAAGCACAATGATTCATCTACCTTATCAATCTCTTTTCATTTTCTATAGACTAAGAGACAATATTTGATCAACTGAGGAATAGCAAAATCTGAGATGGGAGATGGCTAAGTTACCAAGGTTAGACTTGGCAATGTTACTAGAGAACCAGCTATAACCACTCTTGGGCCTACTTAACTGATAGCTTTTGCTTGTTGATGAGACTTTTTTTTTCTATCAAGAGAATGCTAATAAAAATAAACAACAAGAAGAAATGAGTGGATGACTGAGAGTAAAACCAGAAGTTGACATAAAGAGGCAAGCAGTTACATGATTTCTAGGACTTTGGTTCAGAAGCATCTTTTGTTAGTAGTCATGAGGATGATTATGGTGATATGATGAATTTCCCAATCTGTGGCTGAGTATTCTTAGTGTTGACATAGGATTCAGAGTGGTTCTGGGAAATATATGGACAGCATTTACTGCTGACTAATGTGTAAGTATCCTCTGTAGAACCAGATGATTTCCAATGAGAAATGATTTTGAAGATTTGTTTAATGGAGTTCTTAATTTTCTGTTGATGTTGGCAATTTTGGTGAGATGTCTATCATTGTGTTCCCCTCCTGTAAGAAAACATGGAAAATATAGGAGTTTGGGTGAACTTCCTGAATGACATACATAGTGGTGGTCCCAGGGATAAGGATAGCCCAGATGTGATCAATAATCTTATGCTTTTCCAGTTTAGTCTCATCTTTATTTTGGAAGGCTTAATCTAATAAAAGGGGAGGGGGGCGTCATATTTGTGAACTAAAAACTTCCACCAAAACTTGCAATAATACACTTTTCAAAATTTCTAAGTTCACCTAGAGCCTGAAAATCATAAATCAGAAGTAATAAAAAGCAAAAATGAGAAAAAAGCAATTTTGTTTAATATCTAATAATAACTAACATGATTATAAGTTTAAATAAAGCCCAATGTCTCTCAAAGATAAGCAGTACTGAAAACCCCTTCATCAGAAAAGTATATTACCATGTGATAATTGCTAAATTAGTATTGTATTTAAAGTTCTAGAAAATATATACAGGAGATTTTCAGCCTAATATCAGGATTAACTGTAGATAAATGATGCTGTTGAAATAAAGTCCTTGAAAAGAAAATTTAAGGATGCCATTATAGGAAAAGGATGCATCATAAACCAAGGCTTGGAGCCATATAAATGCTTGTTTCATGAAATAAGACAGTCTAATGTGTATACCTTAGGGTATAATTAAGGTACTGACTATCAATATTTATACAACCAAGTTTTGAAAGATAATGTAGGATTTTCTGCTTCATTCAATGCAAAACAAGTAATATTTTGAAGAAAGTATGATTCATATACAATCTTATTCAGTGGCCAGAGGCTTCATCCTGATGGTACAGGTGGAGTTGGGCATAGTTTAGTTTAGAATAATTAGGGTAGTAACATAAAGAGGCTAAAGTTTATATTTGTATATAGGTTTCAAAATAAAATTTTGCAGTAAGATAATAAGTTTGTAAACCAACTTTAGGGAGGTAAGTATAGGGAATAAAAATAGAAGTAGGGAATAAACATACAGTGGTCACAGAGAAAGAGAGCCAGAAAGACAAAGAATAATTGAAAGCAAATTCTGAGCAGTTTAATTACATCAAACTGGATATCAAGCAACCCCAAAATGTCAGTGTTTTAAGAAAGCAATATCTAGTCTATTTCACTGTTTGCTTATTACATGTCACTAAAAGGATTCTACTCATACCAGTCAATTGGAAAACTAAGTTGATGTAGTTTGAATCTAAGTACATGAAAAATCAAATGCAGAGAGGTAATCAACAATGTGAAGATTGTAAAGCTTCTTCACTTAAGTGATACATCACTCCCTATTCATTTCCTTGGTCAAAACAAGTAACCTCAGTCTACCCATGTTCAATAGGTTGGATAAGTATAATCCTTGGAATAAAAAATTAGCATTTGTGAATATCACAAATAAATACCATACTAGGATATAAATATCACAATTTTTTGCACTGTAGGAAATTTATATTCCATTGGTATATGATAGCAAAGTTATAAATTTTGTGACTTTGGTTTATAACAAGGATATCGTGAAATAAAAACATATTAAACCTGTTGAAAGGAGCACATAAAGAAAAAAGTTAAATAAGAAAGAACAAGGAAATCTGGATTTTCAAATCCCATCACTACATTCTAGATTTTGAGAACAGATTACTTACACTGACTCTTTTCCAGTCAGTGTGAATAGAGGACATGCTTACTTCAAGAAAATTATGGTAGGCAGGTTAAGGTTATGATTTAGCATTCTTGACTCATTCTTCAGTATCATTTTGGTGTGAATGAGCCACTGGTTTTCAAGTGTCTGAAAATTTAGCTACCGTGTTCGTGTACTGGGCTTATATGAACTCAAATGGAGGCCAAGAAATTGATTTCAAAATTAATTCCAGATTAAGTGAAAGTTTTGCTTACTGGTCAAAGATTTAAAAATCTGTAGTTTAAAAAGATCCTCCTGATGACATGTGGTGAGTGGATTACATTAGAGATAAAATGGAGTTAAGATGCCAGTAAGTTCTTGCACAAAAGATGATGAATATGAATTAGAACAATTCCAGTAGAGATACGTGGTATAGACTTGATTTAGATGCCATAAAAATAGAACCAACTGGCGATTGAATAAGAGGTAAGGTGTTATGTAATCCTTATTTTGTGGACATGAAGTGATTGTGAGTTTGAAAAATTGTGTACATGAGATGCAGTTTTCCAAGTTAAGTAACAAAGTAGGAACAAAAAGTCTTCTCCAGGGAAAACAGACTGTTGAATTTTGAATTTGTTGACTTTAAAGTTAATTGAGTCTCTGAAAAGTAGAACATCTGAGGGTATCTCAGAAGATACATTCATTTACACTTTTCTTCATTTTAAACAAATAAACCATTGGATCTCTTTCAAATAAATAGACAATAACTTAATTCTTACATTATCCATTCATGTAAACTTTGTGTTTCTGAACCTGGATGTACAACATGCAATGTTCTTATAATAAATTTTAAATTAATACTTTTTCACCAAAGTGATTCTTATTTTAATAATACTTAAGGAAACATTAAACCTTTAAGTACTCAATCAAGCCTGCATCACGAAATTAATTGACTCCTAAAATATGCCAAAACTCCCAACCTCAATTTCTGGAAAAGGAAAATAAAGATTTGAAGATGAATGTGCATATAATACAGTCTTAAAAATAAATATTGAAACAACAGATCCATGAAATAAAAACTACCACTGGGTATGAAGAGGTAAATTTCCATCACACATATGGAAAACAATAGACATTCTGTGGGAGGAATGCCCTGATGTGCTAATTGCTCTACATTTATCCCAAACCCCATATGCTCAGACAGTGCCAATGAATGATGGAAGAGTGTCTTCTGGATATTTTGTAACTTCATCAATGCTCTGGAGTGTCTGGCTTAGTCTGTGAATCAACTAATAGAGCATTTACTGTCTACAAAAATTGACATATACTGATGTTTCAATTTTTAACCAATATTCCTAGTCTGTCACTGACTTAAATGAATTATTTCCTAAGCTGATGAATCACTACGAAGATGTTTGCTAAAGTCACTTCCTATAGTCTTCTCAATGTTGCACATCATTCTAAGGTGACCTGGCAACAGACATTGACATGAGAAAATTAGATGTAAATACCCACTTCATTCTAGGAGTGGAAATTCTAAGTATTAGTACTTCTATGTACTCACACTGGTATTTTAGAAGTCACTCTGGATTACATGAAGCAGTCAGTGGTTAGATTCACATTTACATTTTTGTTCTTATATAATTTAATTTGTACTGACAAAGCCTTCCCATACATTAGGAAATGATAGTATTAAAGATTTATTTCTATCTTCTACCAGTTCTGTCTCTGCATAGTTGAATGATTCTAGCTCTGCCTCTAGGGTGATTTTTTTAAAGTCCAGTTGCCATGCTGATACAGAGGGGTATAATTACACTTAAATAAAATTGTCTCCTGAGAAACTAAGAATTATTATCTAAAGGTTAGCCATAGGCATTTGGTATGAGATGACAGGAAATAATAGGGAAAGATATTATATCTCTATGTACAAATTGTTTAGCAATATGAATTTTAAAATGAAATACAGTACACTTGACTTGGTGAATACCTATCACAGGGAATTTTCAAACAAAAGTTGAACCACACCATGTTTTCACTATTTTATCTCCATCATCTTATATATTTTCTATTATTAAGGATAAAAAAGTTTCAAAGAATAACTGATTAACTGAATGTATGACTAACAATACATGAATAAAATTGTAAAAGGGATTTAGACAAGAAGACAATGGCAATAGACAGTATTTAGGGACTCCTTTTTCTGTGGGAGCTGCAAGTCAACACATGTGTTTTGAGACCCATGTGTTAAATCTAGAAAAAGGGACGTGAGTTCCAAAGCAATGATGCTTATACTGAGTGCTTCATCAAGTTAGTCCTAGATGCAGTTTATTTTTATTTTTTAAGGATTTATTTATTTATGCATACAAGACCTGGGGTACAGGCCAGAAGCATGGGAGATGAGAAGAGGATCTACCAGAGACAGAGTGGGGAGCAGAACAGGCAGACCAACTGAAATACATTGCTGAGGGGAGCAGCAAGCGAGGCAGGCGAGGTCTGCTGCACCATGTGGGTCAGCTACCTGGCCAGGAATTGAACTCCCACTGCTGTGCAGGGGATGTTTCACTGTGCAGCACTCAATCCACTGTGCCACCAGGGAGGCCCCCTTAGACAAAGTTTAAAATATTGGCCATGTGGTAGGAGAAACAGTCATATGACAATGATAGAAATACAAATGTCATGAAGGTGACAAAAATTAGATAACTTGCCCAAGAGACTAATATTATGTTTTCATTCATTGTCAGTAGCAAGATATCCAAGGCCATACTGAGAAATGACGTTTAAAGTAATACTAGAAGAATGGCAATGGAGTCAGTAGGGAATTTCTCCCTGTGTAAAGATTACTCTTCTTGATCTGGTTGAATTGTATTTTCCCCCTCATACTTAAAATTAATTCAAACAGGAAACTGAAGTTTGATGTAAGCTTGAAAAAGAAGGAACATCACCACTGGCTGAAATGTATCTTATATAAACTGTCCCCCCTAAATCACAGGTGTATCTGGACCTGAAAAATAACTGTGAGAAATCAACTTCTAACGACTAATGCCACTTAGTCTAACAAATACTTCCTACCTAAAGAGACCTAGCAGCAAATCTGTTAACGTTACTAAAAATCTTAAGGTAGAACACTCATACAACAAATAGGATTTTTTTAAGTGCAAAGAAATAAAAATATATATTCCATTATTGGAAAACACAAAGTTTCCAACATATGTTTTCCTCTACAAAACCACAGGTCGCATTTCAAGAATATTGTATTACATATAAAATAATTTTTCCACACCAAAATAATTTCTCTTTCACTGTCTAAAACACTAAGGATTCTAGAAATTTAGGTAATCTATATTTTCCATAATTACATTTTATTATTTTCATACTAACATCTTCCAGTGAAAAACATGATACAATAACCCTCTGATGTCATATTCCTATTTTATTTGTGGAAACATAGAGCCAATGACAGCTTAAGATCAAGTTGACCGCAAATGGCAGGGACTTCCACTTTCGATGAAGACGACTTAGTTTTACCTCCTTGACCAAACCATAGACAAAATATATGAATCAATTATTTGCAAGACACTGTTCAGCAGGCAAGGAAGGACACTGGCCCCACTGGATGGGTGTCAAACACAGTGATCCCTATAACTGCCCTAGATTACTGGTTTGAGAGACTTTTCAAAGTGTAGTGTAGGGAGAAAGAATGCAAACAGAGCTTAGCAGTCTTCCTGAAATGAGCAAATAGCATAGAGAAAGAGAAGCTACAGCTTCATGAAGAGAGAGTTCTAGAGATGTGCCATATGTATGTGAATCAAGCATTCTAAAGTGAATCCTCAAGTATTTACCTGAGTATTAGTTAGTGCATGTGTAAGAGGAAACTATCAGATATTAGAAAAAGTGCCATCCAAAGTTATTGGAGTACCTGGTGCTCACACAGGGTTGGCAATGGCATTTTGCTCTACAAGTAATATAAGAAAACCTCACGAATAATAGAGTGTGGGGATAAGGGTTGGTGGGAATGTAGAATAGTCCAACCCCTATGGAAAACACTATGGAGGTGTCTCAAAAGATTAAAAATGGATCTGCCATACGAGCCAGTATTTGCACTTAAAAGCATCTACCTGAAAAATTCAAAAGCACTCATTTGAAAGAAAAAATACACTCCCATATTTACTATAGCAAGATTTATACTAGACATGCTATGGAAATAATATAAGTACCCAAAGACAGATGAGTAAATCAAGAGGTTGTATAATATACAACCAAAGGAATATTATTCAGCAATCAAAAAAGATAAACTTATGCTATTTGCAGCAACATGGATACAGCTGGAAGAAATTATGCAAAGTGAAATAAGTCAGAAGAAATATAAATATGAGATAGTATCACTGATATGTTAAATATACACGAAACAATAAAGGCTCAGATTAAAAACAAGCTTAAAAGCTAATCCTTGAAACCTGATTATAGAACAAAAGCATCCGGAGGTGGCAAAAGGAGGGGGAAGCATAAGATCAAATAGAGAAGGGAGCACAATGGACTATGGGGGTGGACTACCGGTGAACTGTGGCTGGTGGACTACAGTCACAATACCTGAATGAGGGGTATCCGATACTTCCAAAATACCAAAAAGAATGTAAGCTAAGGTTACCTCAATAAAAAAAAAAAGACACTATTATGAAAGAAAATGAAACATACTAATTGGGAAAAAATATTTAGAGACCATGTATCTGATAGTTTAGAATACAAAATATATAAAGAATGCTTAAAGGGCAAGAACAAAAAATGATCTAATTTTAAAATGGGCAAAGGATTTGAATAAACAATTGTCTAAAAGTATATGGATAGCACAGGAAAAATGTTTAATATCATCAGTCATTAGGGTAATGCAAATCAAAACCACAATGAGATTATATTACAACCACTAGGTTTTCTATAATTGCTTTTTTAAATGAAAAATAAGTTTTAGAGAGGACTGGGAGACACTGGAACACTTGTCCTTTGCTGGTGAGAATGCAAAGTGGTGCAGATTCTGGAGAAAATTGACAATTTTTCAGAAATTTAAAATGAATTATCAATTAGCCCAACAATTCCCCAAATAATTAAAAACAGGTATTCAAATGAATATCTGTGCACAAAAAGTAAGAGTAGCCCTAATCCACCATAGTCAAAGGTGGAATCATCACAAATAGCTGTCATCAAAATAATGGATAAACAAAATGTGGGATATCCATACAATGGAATAGCATGTCATCATAACTATGAGTAAAGCACTTCATACTATATACAGTATGAATTTAAAAGTGATTATGCTAAGGGAAAGAAGCCAGACAGAAATGTTCCATATTAGATGATTCTGTTTACATGAAATATCCAGAATAGGCAAATCTATAGAGGCAGGAAGCAGATTAGTGGAGCCAGGTTCTTAGGGGAGAAGGAATGAGTAGTCACTATATGCAATGAATACATGGATTTAGGGGTGTGATGAAAATATGTTGAAGCAGGATAGAGGTGATAGCTGCACAACATTATAAATGTATTGTATTCCAATGAATTATAAAATTGAAAGTGGTTAATTTTATCTTATATGAATATCATCTCAATTTTAAAAACATTTCCTGGTATAGGAATTACAATTAGCAGACAAGGACATCAACATATTCATTATAATGCCCCATATGTTCAAAGAGTTAAGTAGAAGTTTACAAAATATTTTTAAAAAGCCAAATCAGTTTTTAAAAATAAAATATAAAACTGTTAGATAATAAATACTCTGAATGTGATTAACAACAAATTAGACATTGCAAATGAAAAGATTAGTAAACTGAAGGCCTAGGGATGGAAACTATCCAAAAATGAACACAAAGAGAAGAGAATTAGCGTACAAAACCAGAAAAATTTATGAGCTGTGGGACAACACTGTTATAAGAGTGGATGCTTGTGGGTCCAGGTGTGTACATCAGTTGAAAAATAGCAGCAGCCACACCAAAAAGGGTGGATTTATTGAAGTAAGAGGAAAGAAATCCTGGCAGGAGGGGGGGGGGGTCAAGGGGGGGT
>JAGFMF010012069.1:9945562-9958703 GCA_019455555.1 Galemys pyrenaicus | reverse complement strand
GGAAAGAAATCCTGGCAGGAGGGGGGGGGGTTCAAGGGGGGATGCCCATTTATTCCAACCCTGTCTATGACTATACTCTCAGATTTCCTGTTGTCCAATAAGCCAGACTACTGATTAGTCACTAGGTGGTCAGGAAGTTTCCTGGTTGCTTTTCTGTTCCCTAATTATCCTGTAACAGGATCTTACTCTAGGTGGCAACTAGCTCAGCATTGTTTCAATAAAACACTTCTATTTTCCTGGGAGCTGTTTTCTTCCTTCTGTTCCTATACTGTTTAAAATCACTGTCCCATGTCTCAGCCTTTCCCCTTCACCAATTTCTCCTGGTCTCAGTTCCTCTCAATACAATGCAATCTATTATAAATGTAATCAGAGCCCTGGGAGAATAAAAGAGTCAGAAAAAAATAGCTGAATATGTAATGGATGAATATTCTCCAAGTCCACAAGGCTACCTAAATGCAAAATACAAGAAAAACGATCACAAAGGCATATCATAATTATATATTTTAGACCAAGTGATAAAAAAAGAGATTCCAAAAGCAGCAAGGACAATAAAATAGATTTGTTATGAACTGAGGAACAAAAATAAGGATGACATTAGATATCCTGTTAGAATCAACACAAGTAAGAAGACAGTGGAACATTATCTTTAAAATATTGAAAGAAAACAAGCTATCAACCTAAATTCTATCCCCATCCATGAACCATCATTCAAAAATAAAGGCAATAAATAGAAATTACAGTTTGATTTCTTCCTCCTTAACTTAATGAAGGAACTCTAAGGAACAACTTCATCTGTACATGAATAATCAAACAATGCAAAAAAAAAAATCAGTCCCCACAAGGATCAAATTCAGTATGCAAATTCTAGGGAGAAAAGACAATAACCAGGTTCATCCATTCAAATAGAATTACCTGTTATGCACCTCAAGGAGTTTTTGCATTTGATTCAAAGGGATCACTCCTTAGTAGTAGAATGGTTTGGTTGATACTAGGGAAGGTAAGGCAGCTAGTACAGTTCTGCCTAATGGTATTCACACATTTCTTTTTCTAATCCCCTCTCCCATTTTTTAACAGCATAGGCTGAAAGTTATTGACACTAGAATGGCAGAATAAGAAATGACCAAAAAACACATTATTTTATGTATATCCTTCACTCCCACTTTATACAGCACTAAAAATATGCTTAAATGTCTACACTTGTCATTCTAGAGAGATTCATAGCATTTACTGATTCTGTTTTTGAACCCAATATCACAGTTTTAAAGATGAGACACGTCATTGGTTTCCAGAAAACTGTATTTGTTTCTTTGGTGTTTAACCATAAAAGACTTTGTTATCGCCTAATAATAGAGAAGTATATCTAAAGAACATAGCTATTCAGAAGTTGTTGGAGCCAGAGACATGTTGGAGCCAAAGTCTGTCTAAACTTAGCTGACTGAAACTTGACAAACAACCTACAGGCCTACTTCCTTATCTAGTAGGTCAGCTGGTCCCATACCTTAGGCTCTCTTGGGCAGTTGAGGGCAGGACATATGAAACAGCTTGTTATCTTAGAATGTTATCTTAGAATGTGCACCCCAATATGGGACAGAAGCCCATGCCCGCCCAAATGGATCTCCTGTGCAAGTTTAAACTTTTGAAACCTGTTTCTCTTTAAAGCTATTTGCTGTGCTCATTGTGCGGGCTTTGACCTCTCAGCTTATTCGCTGCAACCTATGTAATGGCGGGAAATTGGCTATATAAGCTCACCCATTCTTACTCTTGGGGTCAATCACCCCAACTAGACCTGCATGTCTCAGTTGGATGGTCGGCCCCTACATGCTGGCATAATAAAGCTCTACTTGATTGTTGCATCCCTGTGTCTGCTCTTTGTTCTTTTGGGGTGTCCACGGAAACTCAGACCTTTACAAAGTTAGGCAGAATTTTCAGTCTAGGGAATGTCTTATATACCAATGGTTCTATAGTTATCATGAATACTTATGATGCAGGACAAAAGAATAGAAAAACTGGAAAGGTGGCACCTTAAGACCAGAGACACGGCTCACACAAGGAGATGGAGGTAGAAGGAGTTAACAGCCATTAACCCAACTATATAAACAAAGACCTTTAGGCGCCAATAACTGCTATGGAGAGAGCCATACCAAAAGGTTAGATAGGAAAATGAACTTTAGCTCCAGAATATCCAGAGCCCATTGTAAAAATTCTACATATTTGGTTAAAAGTCAACAAGCAAGCCACTCCATGATGGAGTGAGCCCTCCCAAAGAGAAGACTATATCAGTGCAGTCTCTGTACTGGCACAAGGCAGCCGTTCTTCTGCCCACCTGTGACTGTAGGTGCTTCTCTTCACCAGCTCTCTCCTCTGCAGGGCAGCAGCTTCCTGCCTATCCATGACCTGTACCATGCCAGGGCTTCTCTTCACTGACCTCTCTCAGTGAAGGCAGCTCTCCTCAAGACCGCCCGCCTGCAACCATTAAGGCCTCTCTCAGCAAACCTGTCCCTTTGGGGGCAGATGTTCCTGCCCACTTGTGTCTATGCAAGTGTCCTTTATTCTTCTGTCCCTTTTCCCTAATAAACCGGCTCTTTAAAGTAACTAACATCTCTGTCTCATGGAGAATCTAGGCTGGGAACTCACTTCGTGCTGCTGAACAGGGAGCTCTGGTGAAATCTTTCAAGAGTGAACCCATGAACCCCACTCTCCAAACCCACTGACTCCAAAAATGTCATCACTTACAAAATAGAAAATGTAATAAATTGGTTTTAATTGCTTTAAATGACAATTATAGACAGGATAAGACTTAGAAACATTTGTCATGGTATGAAGTTAAGTATACAGTTCCAAGCTTTGATGGTGTAGGCATTGACAACTGAGGCATAGACAGAATAAGAATGTTATGAGATTAACTGAAGTTTTCTCAACTGTATTAAAACACTGTTCTCTCTCCCACAGTAATTTATTGATAGTGTTAACCATCTTAAATATATCAAAAGATGCTGAAGCATTTATCTTAATGCTAGTGGAAAATATTGCATGCTTTAAATTTCTTCAAGTTCAATATTTTGAGCACCGATTGCATTCTTCATTATACCACATCTGTTAAATATTATTGATCATTCATTACATCCTATTTGTATGCCACCATACATCAATTCAAGTGCTAAAAAGTCCTCCCTTTTTTGCCTGTTTCATAGTTCAGAGCTTTAAATGTGTGCAGTATGAAATCTAACTTGAAGCTTTCAACTTTCTTCTTACTCTATTTAATAAAACATTAGTTTAAACTAGGACATACATTTAGAATTCAGCAAGAAACAAACTTAAAATTATGTAACCTATATAGTTGATTGGTATATGCTGGATTACTCTAAAAAATCATTAAATTCAATGGATATATATCTTAAAATATAATCCTATTAATGGATAATAAGAATAGAAAAGTTGAAAAGAAGGCATCACAAGGCCAGAAGCTGACTCACCCAAGGCCAGAAGCTGGAGATAGGGGTAAAAACAATTAACATAGTTGTTAAACAAGCTATATAGAAAAGTAAAGAATCCCTAGAGCAGAGTGGAGGTGGGAATTATGGAGATTGAAGGCCACTGGAAAAGAATCACTGGCTCCTCCCTATTGGCCTAATGAAAACAACAGAGAAATAAATCCCTAGGCCCTAACCCTAGAAAGAATTAATTTAACAGCAGTTAACAATCCCACAAAGGAATAAGCCCTCCCAAAGAGAAGACCATATCAGTGCCATGTCAGCACTGGCAAGGGGCCCATCCTTCTGCCCGCCTGTGCCAGTGCAGGAGCTCCTCGCTGCCAACTCTCTCCCTCTGCAGAGCAGCAGCCCTTTGCCTGCCAGTGTCTGTGACTATGCTGGTACTTCTCTTCACTGACCTCAGGAGAAGCAGCTCTCCTCCTAAGGCTGCCAGCCTACAACCACTCAGGCTTCTCTGTTAGCCAGTCTGTGTCCATATCTATCTATGCAAGTGCCCTTTCTTCTTTTCTCCTTTTTATAGTAAACCTGCTCCCTTGTATATAATGAACAACTCTGTGTCATGAAGAAACTCACCTTGCAAACTCACTAGTGCCACTGAAAGGGAAGCGCTGGTAAAACTTTTCCCAGTTAACCCAAACACCCCACCCTCTGAACCCAACATTTCCAAAAACAAATTCACTACCATATATTTAATGTATTTCAATTTTCAAATTTCTATGTGTCACTTTACAACCATTGTTTACAATAACTATGCAGAATATTGTACATATTTTGAACATTATATACAGTAAAGATATTTCACATATACACCTTTATCCCTGTAAATGGAAAAAAAAGTTTTGTAAAGTGATGTTTTATATGGCCAAAGAATTTTGATATTGTCTTCTACTGGATTTTATTGTTTTCTATTCCATCATATTTTAAAATATAATTATTGCGATCTGTTTCAATAATGAACTCATCTGTTTGTCCCAGAGTTGAAAAACTTATTTCATAAATACTTTTGAAAACAGACAAGATATTAAAAGGCAGTAGGGAATGCAATTTATATAAACATTTCCTTTATCTTTAATAGAGGAAACACTATGCATACCTACTAACTAAATCACTGAAGAAAACTGACCCTATTTATTCATAAGCAATTCTATATGCATACTAAAGTGAAATATAATAAGTAATATATTTTCATTGAAAAGGATGCAATTTAGTGGTTTTAAAGTAATGAAAGTAGATGTTGAGGTTACTTCTATTGTAATTACGTTTGCATTATCTAATATCTCTGTAGCAAAATTTCATTGAAACAATTTAGTCTGTATAAGAGATTATAGGGCACATCTAGAAATAATTTACTATTGAGTTAGTGGTTGGGTCAAGACTTATAGAAAAGCTGTTACACTCAATATTTCAGAACAGGTCAAAGAATGTAATTATTAATGCGTTCTTATATTTCCACTGTCTGTGTAGCTCTTGTAGATTACTGAATTATTTGTTATCTATCTATAGCTGATGTCATTTTTGGAGTTGTTGGGTTTGGAGAGTGGGGTCCTTGGGTTCACTCTGGGAAAGGTTTCACCAGAGCTCCCCTTTCACCAGCACTAGCAAGTTCCTAGGCAAGTTTCTCCATGACACAGATGCCACTTATACGCAAAAAGGGCAGGTATATTATAAAAGGGGGAGAAGAATAAAGGACACTTGCATTGACACCAACAGGCAGAAGGCCTTGAGGAGAGCTGCCTCTGCTGAGAAGCTGAGTAAAGAGAAATCCCAGCACGGTACAGGTCACAGGCAGGCAGGGAGGCTGCTGCCGAGAAGGGAGACAAGTTTGCAAAAAGGAGCACCTGCATAGGCACAGGTGGGCAAAGGACAGCTGCCCCTGCCAGGGCAGCGACTGCATTGATATAGTCTTCTCTTTGGGAGGGGCTCACTCGTTCATGGAGTGCTTTGTTTGTTGCTGACATTAAATAAACTATGTAGATTTTGTAAGGGGCTAGATTTCGACAATGGCCCTCAATCTTGGTATCTTTGATTTCAGGTCTGTACTTCGGGCATCCCCTACAGCAGTCTGATACCTGCTGGGGTCTGGTGCTTTGTGATCTAGGCATTGGTGCCTAAGGATCTTAGTTCCTATGGCTGGGTTAATGGCAGTTAATCCCTTCTACCCCCATCTCCAGCTCTTGGCATTGCTTGAGCCAGATTTCTAATCGTGTGGCGCCTCCTTTACAGTTTTTCTATCTTTACCCTCCATCATATCTATGTCACTTATTAATTGCTTTTTTTCACTTACAGCAGAAAAGTTTAACATTTACAAAACATATTGAAATAGTTCACATTATAAATGTTAAACAAATTTTAATTAAAATCTTCCTGCACAACTTTTGTATCACCCAATCTCCTTTTTATTCCTTTCTTTGTTTTAAGGAAAATGACAAAGCTCATTACAGTTTAGGAAAAGAGAAATGAACTCAGCTTCGTGGTGGACCAATATCAATTTTTTACAATTTCAATTAAAGGTTGGTATGGGAAAATTGGTCTATAATTCTATTTTAGAGTTTTGGGTAAATTATTAATTCATATATTCCTCTTAATTACCTTAGCTGAATGCAAATATCACAAATATATTCTTCATCACCCTGGTACTACCAAATGTCATTGATGGAGGATAAGAACAGAGAAACTGGAAAGGAGTGCCATATGATCAGAAAGGTTGCTCCCATAAGGAATGGGGGTAGAAGGGCACAGCCATCTATCCAGCTATGGAAACCAAGGTCCTTAGGCACCAATGCCTACATCACAAAACAAAGGATCCAAGCAGGTATCAGACTGCTGTAGGAGGTATCTGGAGCATAGACTTGAAGGTAAAGATATGGAGATTGAGCCCATTGTACAATCTCCTGCCCCTTTCAGATTCTACATAGTTTATTCAAAGTCAACAAAAAGCCATTCCTTGAAGGAGTGAGCCTCTGATAAAGAGAAGAAGACTGCATCAGGGCAGTCTCCCCACTGGCTCAGGGCAGCTGTCCTTCTGCCCACCTGTGACTATGCAGGTGCTTCTCTTCACCAGCTCCCTACTCTGAGGGCAGCAGCCTTCCTGCCTGCCCATGACCCCTACCATGTTGGGGCTCCTATTCAAGGACCTCCCTCAGAGGAGACAGCTCTCCTTATGGCTGCCCGCCTGCAACCATGCAGGCCTCTCTCAGCAAACCTGTCCCTTTTGGGACAGCCCTTCCTGCCCACTTGTGTCTTTTGCTTTCCTGTCCCTTTTCCCAATGAACCTGCTCTTCAAAATAACCAATGTCTCTGCCTTGTGGAGAAACAACCCTGGAAACTAACTTACAGCGTGCTGAAAACAGGGACTCTGGTGAAACCTATCCCAGAGTGAACCCAAGAACCATGCTCTCCAAATTCACAGACCCCAAAAATGACATAATATGGCACCCTATTAATCAATACATTCATCTTAATTACCTTAGCTGAATGCAGATATCATTAATATATTCTTTATCGCCCTGGTCCTACCAAATGACATGATCATTAACCATTGAGTCATCAGATCTAGAATGTCAAAGAGCAACTGGAAATTCTTGACTTGTGAAATTTTAAAACAGACAAAAATACTAGTCTCTTGCCATACAACATTCTGAATTTTATCTAGTTTGTTTTTTACCATTCCTTACTTTTGTTACAGGACAGGGAGATGGGAACCCCAGAACCCCCAAACCTGCCTGTTCTAAATAAGTTCTGACATCCACCGCATCAAGACAAAACATATAAGGCCTTTAATGGAAAGGAACTTGAATACAATTAGTGAACAATACACAAAAGATAAAGAATATAGTTTCTAAATCAAGCATCCAAAGTTACCCATCCCTTTCTGAGTAAAAGCCCAGCCAAACAGGATTGGCCCAAAGCAAGGCCTGAAAGCCTGTCACAAGTACCTTCTGGAGGTCACCCATAGAAAAGGTCAGAAACAGCCAGAAAAATCTTAAAGTGTTACAGGGCAGGTTTTACGGTGGGACCGAGGTTTTGGAATTTTTTTTTTTTTTTGGAGACCACCCTGTTACAAAAGAAAAAGAACAAAACCAAAATCAAGATAATCGCAGCCACTGTTAACCTCCCCACGGGTTCTCACCCACGTATGTTTCAACCAGTCCAGGACTAAGAAGCCAACACTGCTTCTTCACAGGTCTGTCTGTTCCATGTGCCTCCTCCAGAACTCCTTGCTCTCCATCCTGTTCCTTCTTTCTCTAGTCTCTTCCCTCCTTAGCTCTACCCTCCTTTGGGTGGAAGCCGGGAATCTGGAACCTCCCCTTTTCCTGGGCACACCTTGTTACACTTTCTTGCAGAATTACTGCTTTCTAGATTTTTACCAACCAAGACTTTTGCTGGTTTTATTAATGGTTCTGAAACCTAGCCATTTCGCTTTAAGAAAAAAACAAAAAAACAGTGTCTGTTCTCTGTGCCTAATAAGAAATTATCATTTTATGTGCAAGAAAGACTGCATTTAGGCATAGAAAACTCCAAATGTCAGAACAGTTTTTAATAAGAAATTTCCCAGACAACATCTCTATTCAAAGCACTGCATTTAATATTGTGAAAACTCAGGACTGAGCAAATATAGTGGTTGCCTTCAATGGGCATGTTCAATTGTAAGCTCTGTAATTTCCTAGCTACGTGGCCACAGTTATGTGAAAGTGGGGTACAATGGACTATGGTGGAAGATGCTTTGGTGGTGGGCATGGTTTCGTAACATACATCTGCAGAGGTGTGAACCTATACTCCCAAGTCACATACAATATTGTAAAGCATTGTTATGTCAATGAAAAGAAATACAAATTTAAATAAAGCTTGTAAGAGTAGGTTAGCATGAGAACGGCTATCTTAAACTCTGAGAAGCCATTTCACTGAGTACAGGACTTAGGGAAGGAGAAACTAGGTAATCTTGAGGTACCAGAATGTTGGGGAGGAGGATTCTGGGAAGAAGGAACTAAGTAATCAGGAAACTCCCATCTTAGGGACCAGATGTTTTGGTTGAAAAGCTTATCTTGTCAGATCACCAGGATGTGGTACAAAGCAGAAAAATAGATAGCTATGGAAAATTACTGAGTTGGATATTTTGGAAAATGCTATATAAAACCCTTGTCTTTGAGTGCTCAGGGTCCTTGTTGAAACTCGCTGCATCAGGCAGATACTTGGACCCCAGCTAGCTGGAAATAAAACCTCGTTGTGTGACTTGCACTATCGTGAATGTTCTCTGTCCATTCGAGGGGAGGTCAATACCGGATTCTAATAAGCTTAATTAATTAATTAATAAAAGGACATAGACAGGGCCTCCCTGGTGGCACAGTGAGTTAAGCAACACACTATGAAGCAAACTGCAGCCACTGCAGCACGAGTTCGATCCCTGCTGCCGGCCAGGGAGGGGACCCACATGGCACAGCAGACCTCTCCTGCTGTGCCCGCTGCTCCCCTAGGCAGTGTACTTCCATTGATCTGCCTGTTCTGCTCCCCGCTCTCTGTGTTGAATCCTCTCACCCCCCCACACCTCTGGCCTGTACCCCAGGGCTTGTATACATAAATAAATAAATCTTTAAAAAAAAGGGCATAGACAGAATAATATATAATAGAAAAATAAGAGTGTACTTCATACAGGAAAAGTGAAATGATTCTATAAAATAGAATATATTTGACACTCTGTATAAGTCAAAAAGTTGAAAAAGTGTGAAAAACTTGGATTTTGTCTCTCTGAACTTCATATTTTTGTATATATGATGGAAATAAAATAACAAATGATATTCAAGTGTCACCAGAACCAAAGTTATGCTCATTTTAAATATGAATTCTAAACGACGCAGGATAATTAAAACTGATGGGTCCAAGATTAGAAATCAAGGTGGCTACCTATGGAAGGTTCTAACTTACAAAAATAACATAAAGGGTAAATGATATGAAAAGTGTAAGACTAGATCTATAGAAATGTAATATGAACTATGCACACTTTAAATTTGTATAATATTATATATGAAATGTCACTTCAGTTAAAAAGAAAAAAAATGGAATTATTATTATTTAGACAAAAAGTTTCACAAATTCGAATCTCAGTATAAACTTAACAACTTGTTTTTACTCTAAGAATGATACTGATACTTATATATTTTAATTTGAAACAAAGTATCTTCCAACAAGTGGTTACAAGTTTAGCTAATCTTTATTTTCTTAAGCAAATCATAACTTATAAATAATATTATTTCAATTAGTTGGGAAATTTCACATTTAAACTTGCAATTATAATATTTTGATGTAAAGAATTCTAGATAGCTGTTCACAACATTCACTGATTTTTACCCGATATTTCATCTTTCAAAAAATGTTTCTTCCATTGTGTGTAGACAAATATTATCAATGAACTTTCAGAGTGGATAGTAAATTTCAATATGTTAACTACTATTTTACTTTGAGTTTCATAGAATTAATGTGGTATATTTGAAATAGAAAACTAATCCCCTATCTGAACCTATTTTGACAAGTAATTGTACTTCAGATGTATTTTAAATAGCCTGTACTTATTACTCAGATTCAAGAATTCATGTCAGAAGGAAACAAATCCTGTCCATTTTTAACCTGATTTACAGTAGTAAGAAATCACAAGTGAATTCAGAAAGTAAAGTTTAATGACACATTTTACATTTAGAAAAATATGTCTTAAAGAATGAAAGGTGCCAGTATTTTTAGGATAAAAATATATGGAGATATTAAAAATATTTTATGCTGAAGGATATGACACTAAAATTATAATTTCATAATCACAAATATTAACACAATAAGTTTATATAGTATAATTTATTTTAAACAGCTGCACTTTTCAACTCTTTTTCATGCAAACCTTTAAGCATATAGTCATGGGTTATTATCAGCTGTCCTCAATTTGTTACATTTGCCATATTTCATACCTTGTCTTTTCAGGAACTTCCTTTTGAAGTGTGTCTATTTTCCATGCATGGCATGTGTGAGGAAAGAGATAATATGAAACACATCTGAAATCATGAATATGTCATCCATTTAATAGGTTGAATTAGGTATAAAAAGTTTTATATACATAATTTTGGTTTTCAATGTTATGACAAAATTGAAAAATTCTCTTAATAGGCATTAGTGAGACCTATTCTACTTTTACACCTTAAAAAAGGCATCATCTTATTTTATTTTTTCATTGAATAATATGGAAAACACCTTCATTTGGAGATACTAACAAGGAATTTGATGGACAACTTAAAGACATATTGTTAAGACAGAGAAATGTGCAAATTACTGTTTGTAAAATGTATATATAACATACTCCACTAATTTCTCATCATGGTTTTGACTTTTCTCAAAGATTACATATTTTCGGGGGCTCCCTGGTGGTGTAGTGGGTTAACCAACACACTATGAAGCAAAACACAGCCACTGCAGCACGAGTTCGATCCCTACTGCTGGCCAGGGTGGGTACCCACCTGGTGCAGCAGACCTCTCCTGCTGTGCCCACTGCTCCCCTAAGCAGTGTACTTCTGTTGATTTGCCTGTTCTGCTCCCTGCTCTCTGTGGTGAATCCCCCCCCACACACACACACACCTCTGGCCTGTATCCCAGGGCTTGTATGCATAAATAAATAAATCTTAAAAAAATATTTTATTTTATTTTAAAGATTTATTTATTTATACATAAAAGCCCTGGGGTACAGGCCAGAGGTATGGGGAGGTGAGAGAATCCACCAGACAGAGCAAGGGGCAGAACAGGCAGATGGACTGAAACACACTGCTCAGGGGAGTAGCCGCAAGGCAGGCTATGCCATGTGGGTCCCCTCCCTGGCCGGCCACAGGGATCGAACTCGTGCTGCAGTGGCTGCAGTTTGCTTCATAGTGCATTGCTTAGCCCACTGCACCACCAGGGAGGGCCCAAAAAATTATTAAAAATATTACACATTTTCAAATGTTTCCCAAAGTACTGTCCACAAACCATTTATACCATATGCATCTATATCACTTGTTAAACCTTACTATAATCCTAGTAAAACAGACTTTGTAAAGGTTAGCACATGGAATCTTTAATTGCCACACCTTTCTGGGTTAAATTTATTCACACATTTCTAAGAACTGTGGACTATATCCAAATATAGAATTAGAACCTTGAAGAGATATATTTAAAGCACAGTGTGCCTTCTAGAAAAAGTTTGGGAATTTTCAGTGCAGTTTTGGTTATCACAATGATTGGAGAACATGACTAGCATTGAACAGTTAGATCCAGAAATACTAGATGTCTTGTAAATTCATAAGAAATTCCTTTACTGTGCATAACTACCCCTAATCCTGCACAAATGTGGCATTCATGAAAGTAAAAATTATATTTAAAACACCTGATCATAAAACACAATTCTGCTTTTCATATAAACATTTTACTGAGTTTTAGAACACTGAATTTTCCAGAGTCATTATTCTATTGATTGAGAGAAGGTTCTACACTGTTTTGTTTGAATTTTATCAACTTTTTGCTACTTTGGAAAATTCAATCTCTCATGGTGATGCTTCTCCTGTATTTGAGTTGTCAATAGAACACACATCTCTCAGTCTGTATATGTAACTGTTGTATTTATGGTAATTTCCTTTATAGATGAAAGCATGTAACTTTTTTATTATGTGTTCTGGTATAGTCAGGCCTGAGAATCAACACATTGAAATTCATATCATTTGTAATATGTTACCTTCCTGTTATTTACCATTAGTGTTATAGTTAAAACATTTCAAATATTATAATCCTGAATGAAAAATAGAAAAGGAAACATATGATGTTTTCCCAGAAATGATTGTATTGATTTGCCAAAGCTGAAAATCATTGAGAAACAATTGCCCTAAACAACTCTAGGTCAGAACATTTTTGCAAGATGAAAATCACAACTTTCTAGGAGGAATTTTAATTTTTGATAAAATGTTTAAGAAATTTTCTTCTGTCTCTAAATGAGATTAATATCTTCTGGGGCCTCAGTTTACTAATCTACCTTTCTGACTAGCATATTTTCTTTTCTTGTATCTAACTCAATAGAGGGTAATATTTCACCTAACAGAAATTTGACAATATGTGAAGAACATGTTGGTTTTCACAAGAGGGGGTGCTACTAGCATCTTTTAGGTAGAGGCAAGATTGCAGCTAACACTGTGAAAGATACATAATTGTTTTCCACAATAAAGAATGCATCAACCCAAAATGTCATTATGTAACAGGGTTGTCTCCAGGAAAGGGGGAAGTTCCAGAATCCCGGTTCCGCCCTAAGTGGGTGGAGCTGAGCAGGGAAAGAAGATTCTGCAGAGAGGAGGACAGAAGGAAAGAAGGAAGCAGGATGGAGAGCAGCAAGGAGACCTGGAGGAGCACGTGGAGCAGAGGGATATGTAAAGAAGCTGCGCTTCCTTCGTGGTCCTGGACTGGTTGGAACAGATGTGGGTGAGAGGCCCGTGGGGAGGTTAACAATGGCAGATTTCATCTTGATTTTGATTTTGCTCTTTTTCTCCCAGATTTGTCTGACGCTTTCTGACCCTTTTCTATGGGTCTCCACTGAAAGGTGCTTTAGACGTGTGGCAGGCTTTTGGGCCTTGCTTTGGGCCAATCCTATTTGGCTGGACTTT
>JAGFMF010012069.1:9927501-9945406 GCA_019455555.1 Galemys pyrenaicus | reverse complement strand
GGACTTTTACCCTCAAGGAGATGGGTAACTTTGGATGCTTAACTTAATAACTATATTCTTTGTCCTTTCTGTATTGTACCCTAATTGTATTAAAGTTCCCTTCCATTTAAGGTTTTATATGTTTGTCTTAATGCACAGATGGCAGAACCCATTCAGAGAGGGCAGGCTTGGGGGTTCTGGGGTGCTCCTCTCCCTGCCCTGTAACAATTAGTGTCAAAGTTGGAATATATCACTCTAAACTTTCTTTGTATAATATATTCACCCAAAGTGTGAATTTCTGAAAGGATCCACACCAGGTCTCTTCCCTTAGTGCAGGATTGTACTAAATTTGATTGGAATTATTCACAGTTTATATGAAAATCTGGTTTTTAAAAAATATTATTTAAAATAATTATCCCTGAGGATGTTAAATTAAAAAAACATGAAAGATTTTTTTTTTGGTATAGCTTCTAGTTATGTCTATGGCTTTTTTTAATGTTCAAGAAACTATTACAAAATACTTATAAGTAGTGCTAAGACTATAAGGGAGTTGGTAAATAAGAAATTATAACAAGCCAAGTGAGAAAAAAAATAAGGACTGGGAAGGATGGAAATAAAAAGATAAAGATACACAATATATGAAAGAAGGGGAATATTTGATTTTCCTTTTTTTATGTCTAAATTTCTCTTATTTAAATTTCTGGAAAATTTGAAATTACCACCAATGTTTCAAGAATTATATTGGTGGTAACAGTGCTACAAGATTAAATAATGCTTCCACCAAAAGACAGTTTCTTTTTTTTTAATATTTACTTATTTCTGCATATAAGAGCCGGGGTACAGGCCAGAGGTGTGGGGGGTGAGAGGATCTACCAGAGACAGAGTGCGGAGCAGAACAGGCAGATTGACTGAAACACACTGCTGAGGGGAAGCAGCGGGGTGAGGCAGGAGAGGTCTGCTGCGCCATGGGGGTCCCCTCCCCAGCAGGGAGCAGGGATTGAACTCATGCTGCAATGGCTGTAGATAGCTTCATAGTGCTGTGTCTTAAATTGCTGTACCACCAGGGAGGCCCTCTCTTGCTAGAATTTAAATGATTACGTACTCAAAATAACACAAAAATCAAAGCATTTGCCCTCATTTTATATAATAGGCTAATATCTCCTATTGATGTAAAAAAGGACAAACTTTCATACACAGGTTGGCTTACACTGAGCAGCATCACACAAACCTCCCAAAGACTGGAAATATATATAGAGAAAAATATAATACCCATTTTCTGGAGTTATGAAAATATCGGTATGCTGTTCAACTCTAAAGTGAATGGACCAAGTTTAAAACTAAATAAAACAGCAAAGTATAAATTGAGAAATTGCTTAGCCATTCTTATAACAAAATTACCTTCCTAGAACTCCTTAAGTTTAGCTTACTCAGACATATAAGCAAGCTCTGCTAATTGAAAATGCACATATTATAATAGTCAATTCCCTAGTTGCACACTAAATTTATTTTGAATCTTCAATGATTTTATATGACTGTAACAGCATGCAGTTAGTATTTATATGAACATCTACTGGACCATAAATCTAGTGGTTTTCAATACTGAGTGACCGATAATATAGTTCCAATAATATAGCTTTTCTTAACAAACAGGGGAGTGAACACACATACATCTGATATCTTGTCCTAAACTGTCCACTAGTCATTGTGAAGCACACATGTTCTTATATATCAATTTGAAATTATCAAAGGGGATATATAAAAACTTGAATAATTTCTTGGGCTTCAAAATCAGGTTATTGCCAGATAATGTGACATTGATTCCACTTCTAGATGCCACACAAAAGTTACAAAGAAAATCATGATACCTCTATCCAAAAAATTCTGGCATTAAATTTTGAGGCAAGCTGAGAAGAATATAATTAGCAAGTTAAAGTGGATAGAGAGGTGATAATTGAATGCAATGATGATCCTGGATTCAACCCTGAATTGCAAAAACAATTGCTAAAAATTGTTTTTGGACAATTTGTATAACCTGCACGTGAACTTTAGATTTGATAATACTGTATCAATTTGAAATTACTGACATTGATCATTGTGGTATGAATATATAACTTCATAGGACTGAGAAGATGCATACTAGACAAATTAGGAATATATCAATAAGATCATGACATTTGTAATTATTCTGAAATTATAAATTAGAGTTCTCCATATACATTTCTTTTACAGATTTTTTTAAAGATTTGTTTATTCATACAAGAGCTAGGACACAGGCCAGAGTAGCGGTAGGTGAGAGCATTCACCAGAGACAGAGTGGGGAGCAGAACAGGCAGATCTACCGAAATACACTGCTGAGGGGAGCTGCAGGCGAAGCAGGAGAGGTCTGCTAAGCCATGTGGGTCCCTTCCCTGGCCCGGGATTGAACTCGCACTGTTGTGCATTGGATGCTTCACAGTGTGGCACTCAACCTGCTCTGCCACCAGAGAGGCCCTCTCCATATACATGTACATATAAGAAGAAATTTATTATGAAGAATTGACTCACACCATCATACCATTTGGGAGGATGAGAAGCTGATGATCTAGGAACACTAGTAGTGTTATTACAGACTGAGTCTGAAGATCTGAGAACTAGGGAAGCTGATGATGTGAACCCTAGACCTAGGGCAGAAAAAGTGCTTTTCCAGCAGAAGGTTGAGCACCATGCTGTGAAGCATTCGCTGCAAAGCAGCGCTAGTTTGATACCCCTCTTGCCTCACCCATTGCTCTCCTCAGCAGTGTATTTCAGTTCATCTGCCTGTTCTGCTCCCCACTGTCTCTGGTGAATCTTCTCCCCTCCCGCGACTCTGGCCTGTACCCTAGCTCTTGTATGCATAAATAAATCTTAAAAAAAGAAAAAGAAAAACAAGTAGGAGGGTCAAGACCAACTCTGATAAGTTCCACACTGGATGTCCTCTGTAGGGTGAAAATGATGGTAGAAAACTCTGTTACAGAATTGGACTCCCTGATAGCAATGGTAAAAATAGGTATACAGGATATTAGAGTCCAAGTTGAGGTCCATATCTGCCACAAGTAGACACATATCACAATAAATAGCAGTGTTAAATTGACTTCCAAGTTAACTAAAGAGATGATTATTAGAATATGGTACTCCTAGTGTGAAGATATATAAACTATAAACAATTTACAATATTGTTTAAATACACAAATAATCATACAATTAGAAAAGTTCCAAGATGGATTATCAGGAGGCTAGGGACAGCTGTTCCTCTAAACAGTTACATTCCCTTTCAGTTTCTAGAATGGAACCAATTTTCAGCTTTGCTATACCCTGCTGGGGAGACCGTGTCCCTCTGTGAAATGATCCTGCACTACCCTAAGTGTATCTCAGTCTGCCCTTACTGCTATTTATGACCAGGTAAATGTATGTCAGGGAAAGGAAGTTACCAAGGTCTTTCAATGATGGTAGGAAAAGAATAATATTTAAGAACCAAAGGTGACACTATTAGATGACTAAGATGTTATTTATTGTTGCTAGCAACAACAATAAACTCAATCATCATTTATTCTCTCATGTTTTCTCTGTATTAAGAATATGCAAACATCTGGGGCCTCCCAGGTGGCACAGCAGGTTAAGCAACGCACTATGGAGCAAACCTCAGCCACTACAGCATGAGTTCGATCCCTGCCAATGGCTAGAGGGTACCCACATGGCGCTGCAGAGCTCTCCTGCCTTGCCCGCTGCTGCCCTCGGCAGTGTGTTTCAGTCAGTCTGCCTGTTCTGTTCCCCACTCTGTCTCTGGTGAATCCTCTCACCTCCCACGACTCTGGCCTGTACCCCAGCTTTTGTATGCATAAATAAATAAATTTAAAAAAAAGAATATGCAAGCATCTTAGATAGTGGTTTGGCTCAGGGTTTTTCCAAGAGGTTTCAATTAAGACATAAAGGGATCAGGAGGCTCCATCCCAAGGTTACCAGCTCACATGACTGTCATATTGTCTCTGGGAGCTGGAGGGAGGCCTCGAATATTACCCATTTGAACCTATGAGTATACTTCTGACACACTAGCTGGCTTCACCAACAGTGAGCAATTCAAGTGAGCAAGCTAAACATGCCTCTATCTTTTATGAACGGGCCTCAGAAGACATAAATCATTACTTCCACCATGTATTTTGTTAGAAGCAATTTAATAAGTTCACCCGATACTCAAAGGCAAGGGAATTAGAATGCACTTTTTATAGGGAAGAATTCAAATAATAAGTTGAAATATTTTAAAACTGTACTTTCAGAATAGGGTACGGTGGGAGCTAGGTAATTAATGGAATCCATGAGCTTACGTGATGGTCATTTCCCTGGTCCTAAAATGTGTAACTGAAATGAGTTTACTTGGTAGTTAGGAGAACTCTCATATAAGTTCCTTGATATGTGAGGTAAAGCTATTATAGTGAGAAAGCCAAATTGTAAACAACCATATCACAATGGAGGTGATCAACCCTATCAACCATTAAGATCAATCAAAAATCTTCCCTCCTGGTGGCAATGATTTATACTAGTGACACACTCAAAGACAATTTAGTTAATCAACATAGTCCCTACAAACAGTGGACTAATCATGAGTTAGCATGAGTGCAACTCTTGCAGAGGACATGGATGGCATCTTAGCCACAGAAAATTAGCATAACATTTAATATGTATCATGGTGTATAGTCTAGCAAATATGTTCTTTTCCATTCCTCCGAAAGGCATATCAGAAACAATGTAGGTTAAAATTATATTATTATATACTACATGTATTATTAAAATAAATTAGCATGAAGTTATTTTAATGGTGTTTCCCCAGGTGCTAGGTGAACTGAACTTCCTTAAGTAATAATATATAGGGTAATGGGACCTGGACCATCTAGGCATTTAGCTATAACTCCTGCATGATTACTTCTGGCTATTTTTGCTAGACTCTAACCACCATACAGACAAGGGTAATTGCCCTGGTAATCAGGAGGAGACACAATTGCTGTTATATCAGTGCATGCAGAGAATAATATTTGTTGCTCAGGTGACTCACTGGAGGTCACTGGATGTTTCCATGACCAATTTTAAGTATAACAGGTGGCCTAAGAATGGTATAATCACCAGAGGCTCACCCATCTCAAACATAAGAGTCTAGGTCACCAAACCAAGCAAGCTCCCTCTTCCAGCAAAAGGTTCCTAATTTCAGCAGAATTATTTGTTGAGAGTGGTTTAAAGAGATCTCATATATAGTGATTATGGTCTCAGGATCAACTATAATGCTAATAGATATAGTTCATCCTACTAAACTTCCTCTTATACATGTCTTCAGGACTTGTGACTATAGAATTATGGAGAGTTGCACTTGTAGAGAGGAAATTCGAATTGAAAAACAAAGAAATCTGTGCAGCACAAGAGACAAGGGTAGACTATAGTAGATGGCATGCGGTGTCCTACCTAGAGCTACTTTACTAGACGAGTACTCCCAACTGCTGTACGCTTTGGTTGTTAATTAATGTCTTATACTTGAACCCACTCCTAAAGTATTACCCTTGGATAGTGGGAGGTAACCTTTCAACTGAGAGGTAATATTCCTCCATTAATATGCACCTTTGAACACAGCTGATGATTAACTAATACAAGGATTCATAAAGTCGGTCTTCTTTTTTTTTAAAAGATTTATTTTTATTTGTACACAGAAGAGCTGGGATACAGGCCAGAGGTTTGGGTGGTGAGAGGACCCACCAGAGACAGAGCGGGGAGCAGAACAGGCAGACTGACTGAAACACACTGCTGAGGGGAGGAGTGGGCAAGGCAGAAGAAGTCTGCCTCACCTTGTGGGTCCCCTCCCTGGCTAGCGGCAGGGATCAAACTCATGCGGCAGTGGCTGCGGTTTGCTTCATAGTGCGTTTCTTAACTCACTACACCACCAGGGAGGCCCAAGTTGGCCTTCTTGTCTCAAATCAGGAAAATCCTGTGGTATAATTTATGTTCCAGGGCTCCCCTTAACCTTACCTTAGTGGGCCTGGAGAACCCTTGATACTAGGTGAGAATGCATTCTAGATTATCTATTTCTTCTTCATTATCTTCCTAGTTTAATTCTTCTTATGTGTTTTCCCTCAAGAATACATCCTTATGCACTTAAAACTTGACCTGAGTTGAAGCTTCTGAGGGACACAGTCTAAGATCCCCAATATTTGGTGGGCATTCAATAATTTTGTTCCTTGGTTGTTTTCATAAAATACATGAATGAATGAATGATTGGGTTTGATGGACAACTAAAAAAAGACATAAAATAAAACAGAGTGAATGCAACTATGGAGTAAAAGCTGCCTTCTTTTTAGCTTTAGGAAATGCAAGTTGTAACAAGTTCATTAGGTATTATCCTCAGGAAAAGTTTAAAGATTTTTTAATCTTATTTAAAGAGTCAGGGCAAGAAGTGGAATGCAAAACTGTGAGTATCTACAAAATTAAGTTCTATTTAATTAGTGTAGAATAAGGGGATAGCATGCTTTATTCTTCAGTTGTGGACTAGGGGCACTACGATTACTTTATAAATATTAATCATTAGCCAGGAAACCAAAGGAATTTTAAATAATTTATAATACAGCTATAAATTTGATTAATGTTTGATCACATTATTAGGTTTAAAACACCACATATAAGAGATTTACATTTTCTTATTAATTTGAATTATTTTCCTTATTTTTCCCCTTAATTTTTTTTTAGGGTCATTGAAAGTTGTTACTTAAAGAGACCTTAACATTCATCAATATCTAGACCTCATTGTACAGATTAGGAGGAAAAACCAAAGGAGATAATTTATTATTTGTCTTCCTAAGTCCACATAAATATCTTACAATTAATAATCCTTCAATTCACACATTTGAATTACTAGTATTATTTAATCTATATATTAATTGCATTTTAACAACCAGACCTCCTAATGAGACTTTTCTAGTCCATGGTCATCTACTATTTAATATACTCTAAAAGTTGTCACAGACTCTCTTGCAGTAACGAATACATTGCTTTTTCAGATCACTGAGTTATATAACAATAATCTCGGCCAGTTCTTTTTCTCACTGAAGATCAAGCCAAAGGTAATGACAGGTTCTTCTTCAAAGAAAGTATATGTGTAGAATGTGGCAGTATTTTGTTTTAGAATGGTAAGAATAATTGCTTATTGAATGTTTCATCAAATTATCTATGAGGCATAAAATAAAAAATAAATAACTTAGAAATTTTAACTTGTAAACATGAGAAAATATTTACATCGCCTTTGGCCCTTTTGCATCTCTAGGTCTGAGTGTTGGAATTATGCTAATTAACCAATTTATGTTGTTTACCAAACACATGCTCTGAATTATCACATAATAAATAATTTCTAGGCCTTGATTCTTATGCTAAACTGTTAATCTACAGAGGAATTTAAACAAATTGATGTGTTTATTTTGGAGACAAAAAAATTGATTTTTTTTCATTTTTTTTTTTTATACATAGTCCTAAGAGCTATGCTTCCTCTGAAATTCCCACTCCACATTTCATCCCTGTGCCTCAAGGTTCACACGTGTGTGAACTTGTGCTTTATATATTTATAAATTTTACTTAATCTGGTGACTTCTGTGGCACAGGGCATTTGGTGGGTAGTCCTGAATTTACACACCTGCATGATATGGACAAAGTTTTTGGTCAAGAATAGTCTCACATCTTGCACCAAGACCAATGCATCTAACTGTAAGGAGGTGGGAAAATATGTCCTGAATAAATTCTACCCATTGATGTTTTATGGATTGCACCCCAACGTCCATGACAAACCGATACCAGGTGCCAAGGATTACAACTCCCATCATGCCAAGAATCTGCCATGACTATTGACTTCCTGAAGGGGGGATTGCTGGGAACTAAAAGTGGAGTTAAGAAACCATGTTTGGTATGAAACTTAACACAGGTGGACCTGTACTCTCTTGGGGTTTTTACCTGCCTTCTGTGTGCTCCTGGGGTTCCAGCTCAGACAGGATTACTAGTAAGATGCCTTTACCAATTAATCTCTCTCTTTCTCCCTGGGTTCCCCCTCTTTATATTTACTTTGTAAATAAACATTTTATATTTTTTTCATTTCTTTAAAGATTTATTTATTTATGCATACAAAAGCTGGGGTACAGGCCAGAGTCGCAGGAGGTGAGAGGATTCACCAGAGACAGAGCGGGGAGCAGAAAAGGCAGACTGACTGAAACACACTGCTGAGGGGAGCAGCGGGCACAGCAGGAGAGGTATGTTGTGCCATGTGGGTCCCCTCCCTGGCCAGCGGCAGAAATGAAACTCGTGCTGCAGTGGCTGTGGTTTGCTCCATAGTGTGTTGCTTAACCCACTGCGCCACCAGGGAGGCCCCAAATTTTAATGTTTTAAAGGCAAGCATTATGTGCATATTGTAAGTGTTCTGTGAATCCCTCCCCACCCTGCTTTAGCAGGCAAGAGAACAAAGCTAGCTGCATAGACTTAAAGTCAGAACCTGCTCCATCCAATTCTTTGAAGTAGCCATGCAGGAATCTGCTGGGTGAGGGGATACCAGCCTTTCACCCTTCTAAAAACGAAGAAGTAGCAGAATACAGAGAATGTAAACAATGGGGACCCAGTCTTTTCATTCTCCACAGTGCATTCTTCAGAAAGGAACAGATTAAACTCAAGCATTTGCCCTCCTTTGTACATTGATATCAATGCCCTTTTTTAGGAAAAAAAATAACCTAAGAAATGGAAAGATCTAGCCCTAAGAGGAAAACCAGAAACTCCCTGTCAAGAATAAATATATTTTTGATGTCTATGATTCACTGTTCCTATTTATATCATGTAAACTCAAACTTGTGATAGTTGAAACAGTTCTCACATGGTAAAATTGGTTGGACTGCTTCCTTAGTTCAAACCCTAACTCTGAATATCTAATAAACTTTTTGTCTAACTATTACTGAGACTTTTATTTCCATCAACAGTATGATATAATTAAGAGTGCATTTATAACTAAGAAGTTTATGTAAGAGAATCTTTTTCTGGTAGTGGTAGGAGAACGAATAGAAGTGGATGTGACTAAAAAAATACCAAAGAGATATTAAAAATAAACAAAATTTATCCAAATAAATTTGAAGATCTCATCAGCTTTCTTAAAGGATTCATAGATGAGGGAGTTCTGCTATCAGAAAGACTACCATGGTTTTATAGGAAAAAAACAAGGTGGGACAAGATTATAAGCAAAGAAACAAAGGCAAAAGAACCTTTTCTTGGGAGAAACAAGGGTAACTCATCATGCCTATTACCTCCTTCTTGCTGGAAATTTCACATTTTTGGAACTAGCAAAACCATCAAATGTAACAATATCTGTAGGGAATAAAATAAACATCGACATAAAGGATTGTTCAAATTTTGCAAATGCAATTAAAATTATTATTGGGCATGGTAATAACTGAAGGGAAATGTCAAAAGTACATTGTAAGGGTACCATTAATAAGATTAATCAATAAGCCCCACACTTTGTCCAGAAGGGCATTTTGGGAGGCTTGAATAAAAGAACAAGCTGTCATGGGAACTGGGCCATAAGCCCTATCACCACAACCAGAAAAACCAGCCCAGCTCCATGTATGCAGAAGCAGGGTCAGTATATATTCTGTGTCAAAAGCCCAATACTCAAGACCAGACACCCCAGTAAATAGCTGGTACAAATTTGTGTCCCAAATAAGAAAGCCTAAGAAAAGAGTGTATAAAAGGGAGCCTCAAACCCTTCCATGCACAGATGATATTTCCCTATTTGCACCCCCCCAACTCTGTTGTAGGGGTATTTCAATAAATCCATCTTTTCTGTTCTCTACTCTGTTTCTGGTGAATTCTTTCACCCCTGTGCCTCTGTCCAGCACCCTTATTTTCCCAACATTTATTTTCATTTAAATGCTGCTACTTTTCTTTCTTTTTCATTAGGGCTTCAACTATCCTTTAATTCTGTTGAAAGACACATAAAACAAAAGCTTTAATATTTTTTTATGTATTAATAGGAGATGCCATTTTTTTAAGGTATGATGTTGAGTTTTCTGGTATACCTTATTAAGCACATTGAGGATTTTACTTTATGACCACTTTGTGAGCTCAGTGAAATAATGCTAAAGGACGAAACAAGAATCAAAGTGTTGCAGTTGCCCTGTAATAAAAGTAGTTAAGAAAAAATGACACTAACTTCCTAAGCCAATACACTGAGTTACATAGTTAGTCAACTCCTCTCTCAATAGTTGAAGGATACTGGATGCAGAAAAAGGAAAATCTAGAAGGACCCCCCCAGAATCAGGGACTTGTAAGAATCCAAGGATACTTGGACACTGTTCTCTTAAAAGAGAGTCATAAAGTCGTGAATAACAACATGTCATGTCTTCTAGCTAGGAGTAGGCCTCAATGGAAAACTGTTTTTTTAGAAGAACAGCAATTTCTTTAATTATACTCTTGGACATAAGGAATCTAAGTTTAGAGCAATCTGTGCAGAAATGGTTATATTTAATAGACAACTGAATCAGTCCTCCTATCTGGTCAAAAATAACCTTCCACCAGTCACTCAAATCCTTTAAGAGCTGTATCACATACATGAGAGTAGGGATATTAGCCCCTGCACCAATTCTGAGGTGGAACACCATCCAGTCAAAATCTGCCCACAATGTGAATTTACTTAAAGATGAAGATGTGAAATTCCCTTCGGTGGGTAAAAACATTTCATTTTTACAAATGAAATATCTTACTCTGAAATAGTGATCATCCAGGCTTCAAAGAGTTTGTTATTCTGCACAATAAAATGTAGTGGCTCTCAAATTCTATGTGTACAAGAATACTATGCACAATGGACTTTGTGAAAAATACCAACAACCTGGTACTCTGATTCATAAGTCCAAATTGGTTTGTTACCTGATGAGTTAAATCCCTGCCAAAATTTAAGAAAAGCTGTACCTCCCTGGTGGCACAGTGGGTTGAATGCCACACTGTGAAGCATGCCTGGCATAGCAACACAAATTCGATCCGGCCAGGGAGGGTACCCACATGGCCCAGCAGACCTCTCCTGCCTCGCCCGCTGCTGCCCTCAGCAGTGTGTTTCTGTCGATCTGCCTGTTCTGCTCCCTACTCTTGTCTCTAGTGAATCCTCTTACCTACTACATTTCTGACCTGTACCCCAGCTCTTGTATGCATAAATACATGTTTTTTAAAAAATTAAGAAAAAAATCCAAATAATGCCTTTTTCAATACCTGCAAAGTAAACTGTTTTGAGCGCTTTAGAGGGCATGTTTGCTTTCTGGGAAAAAAAAAAAAAAAACATTTTCTCTTCTTATTTCCTTCTGTTATTGGAATTGAAAACTTCTTTTCATGTGTAAGAAGCAAGACAACTTCTATAAGGTTGTGAAAAGCTGAAGAACAGAAAGTTGTATTTAGGAAATGTTTGGGGTTCCTTGATCTTGCACTTAGGAAGCAGTCATGCTTTCTGTAATTTTTAAGATGACTCTATAGTTGTTCTGCTTACAAGTGTTGCAGGTAGTAAATCCTAAGTCTTCAGTAAGATTTCATTCATAGACTGTTAAATTTTAAAGCTATGTTTTAGGAAATAAAAATCTGGCTATAAGTTCATGGAAGAGAAAGGAGCAATCACAGACCAGGGGAAAACAGTATTAAGTCAGGAGATATTCTGAATTGTATGGGATTAGGGTTCCTGAAAGTGACAGCTTTAAGAACTTCTTTTGGAACACACAAAAATACCTTTCAGATACCTAGAAAAACTGCAATGAGAATCTGACAAGTCTTAAATTTCAAAATCATGCGGTACGTTTGTTTATGCTACTACTTGAATATTCTATGGAGCTGTGATTCTTGAAGGTTAGAGACCTCAGGAAAAAGTGCATATTTGTAGTGAAAATATGAATTACCAGCGAAGTGAGAGAAAAGTTGCATAGGCCAGTATAAAGAAATCATTACAACTTCAGTTTAGAACTTCATCAGACCCATAAGGAAGCTTATGTTAACCTCATCTCACTATAGATAAGAGTTTTCCTTCTCTCAACCTGGTCACTGGTGATATAATATCAGCAGTTTTGAGGTCTGGAAGGTAACAATCCAGGTCAATTCTAAGTACAAAGTATAGTAATAACTAAGTTCAACCACAGGTTCTCGTCATAAACCACAAGAGTACACTCTCTACATTTATTAACATATTGACATGGGTCTTCCCTGTATATCGTTGAAAGATAATATAGGAAAGTACTTTTCCTTTCAGAGAGGTCCTTTTTAAACAGCTTTAGGAAGGACACAAAAAGAATTTTATGTGAAGAAGAAAAATACATACTTAGCAAGCCAGATCAATCCAGTGAGATGATAAAAAAACAAAATAACAAAAACAAAACCTCCTCTTATCATCGATTTATCCATCCACCTAATCATTCATTCATTATCTTCATAATCTTCCACCATTATCTTCATAATCTTACCTAGTTTCATGATTTTAAAAACATTATCTTCATAATCTTACCTAGTTTCATGATTTTAAAAACAATCTGTACTCTGATGGGTACCTCCAGCTTATTATTTGGATGTATCCCATGAACATTAGTCTCATATGCAACTGACTCTTCAACACCAACACTGAAATAACATGCACCTTGCTGTCAACAATTCCAATATTTAATTATTTATCTTCCCCCTTCAAAACTGGTGTTATAATAGTCTTCCAATATCAGTTAATAACAACTTCATACTAGTTACTCAGTCCTATATTTTGGCATCACCTTTCACTCTCCTTTTTGTCTTATATCACTATTTCAAATCTAACAAAAACTTACCACAATTCCCAAACCTTAACACTATCATCATTCTCTTGGATTATTCTAATTGCTTCCTGATAGCGCATATGTGTATATGTGTGTGCACAAATCACTCAAATAACACTAGTGATGATGACATCTATTTCCCATCTGTAAAATTGTAAAACAGTTTAAGCCACCAACCAGTTGTCTACTACTTCTTGCAATCTTCAAATTATGCATAACTCCCTAAGAAGATGATCTATTGGGCCTCCCTGGTGGCGCAGCGGGTTGAGCTCTGTACTGTGGGGCTTCTGCAGTCACTGCAGCATGAGTTCACTCCCCGGCCAGGGAGGTGGCCCACATAGCACAGCAGACCTCTCCTGTCTTTCCCATTGCTCCCCTCAGCAACGTGGTTCTGTCAGTCTGCCTGTTCTGCTCCCCAGTCTGTCTCTGGTGAATCCTCTCACTTCCCACAACTCTGACCTGTACCCCAGGCTCTTGTATGCATAAATAAATAGATCTTTGAAAAATAAAAGATCTATTTTATCTTACCTAACATTTAAAATTTATGTAACCACATAGAAATATTCTAGATGGTATTATACATAATATTCAAACTGTATAATACAATGTAAAATTTTCAGAATAAGAATATAAATAGCTATTTTTGTTTCTCTCCTATTCATTCTATAATCTATTCTCATAGTTACGCTACTAAAGTCTTAAGAAAAGGCTTCTTTGGTGAAAAATGTAGCTGTAGCATGTCATACCACTCAGATTAAAAGACTAAATCCTTGCAAGGTTTTGCAAGGGTTTTTGAGAGTTTAGATCTTATAGGTCTTCAATTTCACTTTCAATGGCTGTCCCTCTTCCCTTTCTCCAATCACACTAGTCTCCATGATGAATTCCATCAACCAAGGATATTCTTTTAATATTTGTACTTACAGTTGACTCTGTCAAGAATTTTCTTCCCATAGCTATAAACTAGTTTGTTCCCTTATTCCCTTTGGGTTTTACTAAAATGCTATCTTTGCAGGGAGGCTTCTCTGAAATATATGTAATGCTACATATGAGTGAACTCACAATATCAACTGACAGTTATCAGAAGGTGGGTAAATTAGAGAAAAGAGGATAATTGCATAGTGATAGAATTGGACTTTGAGTGGTGCACTTAATGTACTATGTACAATTGTTGCTATTTTTGGAGTCAGATGCAAGGTCAGGCATGATGCATGTTGATTTTTTTTTTTAGTGATGCATGCCTGAAACTTATAAAATGTTATAATACAATGCCACATCAATAAAATGATAAAAAATAAATAAGGGTAATGCGTTCTCCATTTCTTCCCTTTTTTTGTCACTGCAGTGCTTATTAGTAACACATTATATATTTGATGTACATGTTTTTACTGCTTATCTTCTCTTCACTGGAATGGGAGGTTCTCATGGATTTGTTTTATTCATGCTGTAACTGTATACCTTAATTACTCCTGACATACTTTGCTACTCAAAACATATTTCCTGGTAAAGTCAGTGAATTAATTCAGCTTTTGGGGTATTTACTCTATACCATTGTCATGACAACTATGAAAATTTTAGAAAGGATTTAATGGACTTAGTTGAAAATGAGAGATTACCAAGTCATGTTTTGCTTCCTTTCTTTTATATTTACTGTTGATGAATCCAAGATCTGTATATGATTGATACTTTATTAACTAGAAACAAAGTGCCTGCCTCCAATTTCTTTTGGAAAGCAAACCTAAGACACATGCATTGTCAATTTCTTTTCCTGCTTAAGTTTCTGTTTTCTTATCACACAAATTGGAAAAACTGAAGCTGTTAAGAATTTCATATAGCCGTCTGGGCTGGTTTGAAGTGATTTTCCCTCATCACTCCTTGACTCTTGTTCCACCATTTAACTCACATGGCAAATTAAGCAAAGGAGCAGATGGAGTTACAACCTGTAGATGTTTCATTAGCGTCTTCATTATTCAGAGGCACTCATTTATAATACCCCAGACACAGTCCTCACTATGACGCAGATAAGATGGTTGGCTAAATCTGATAAGTTAATATACTCTGGTCTTACTATTTTCCCCAGAGTCCCTGAGTTTCTTTCTTCCATTATTTTTTTTTTTAATTATTTTTTTCCCTTAGAAGGGGACAGTATTCAGGAGAATACAGTGGGCAGGATATAACTGCTTTTCTCCTACACAATTTGAATTTTTCCTAGGTTTTAGAAGGGGATGCATACCATTAATATTAGATATATTAATCCATAGCATAATTAAGGAATCAAACTATAAATTCCAGAATTTGTCACTTGTTCATACTTAAAATTTTAATTTCTGTTGCACAGAAAATCCTACTCCCCTACCTGACCATTTGCAATCATTGTCCATATTTCTATGCTTACACATTCATTTTGAAGTTTCAGTTCCTTCAAATGTCTATACACATTAACATTTATAGTATTTACCTGACTTTTATGAAACAGAAATAGCTTTTAAAAGAACAAAGGGTGAGATATTATTTCATTTATTTACTGACATTTCCATGAGGCTTTGAATATTGCTTTTTGGTCTGAATTTTTTTTCAATTTCTTCCTGTATGAAAATACCTGTTTCCCATGATTAGACTTTCTTTTTTGTAGGAAAAAAATCAATAAGTTTTTGAATCTTAAATCCTGAAAAATCAAGAGATTTCTATGAACTGTAATGCTTACTACATCTCTACTACATTTTATGTGCTTTATTTCTATTACTAACACTTAATCATATGTTCATTTCCATGTCAGTTTCTTATATCTCATATGTTTAGATTTATGCCTGATCTTAGAATATACTATTGGAGGTACTTAAGAAATGATGCTATAATTAGTGAATATATGATGGTTCTATTTTGTGCTAAATTGTTTTCTCTGTAAATGTTAGTTTTTACCATTTAGATATCTTTGTCCTCATGGGTATACACTTACTTGCTTTATTTTGTTGCCTTCATTTCTAAATTTAAACTCTAATTTTTTACCTGTAATAGTACAGATTATTAAACATTTCTCTATACTCTTATTTTATTGGACTAGCCTATTTGGGGTGTTTTGATTCAGGTAATAAAATATACTTACAATTTGTAATGAAAATCAAGAAAGTCAGGGCCTCCCTGGTGGCATACGGGGTTAAAGTGCCGCACTATGAAGCTATCCACAGTCACTGCAGCATGAGTTCGATCCCTGCCCAGGGAAGTGACCCACATGGCGCAGCAGACCTCTCCTGTCTAACCCGCTGATCCCCTCAGCAGCGTGGTACAGTCAGTCTGCCTGTTCTGCTCCCCAGTCTGTCTCTGGTGAATCCTATCACTCCCCAACCTCTGGTGGGTACCCTAATTCTTTTATGCATAAATAAATAAATCCCTTTTAAAAAGAATGTCATCTTTCTAGCAGGAGAAATATTTATATTTTTTATTTTTAAATATTTTCTTGGTTAACCATTATCATTTTTCCCTTTGTGTAAAGATATGAGAGACAAATTATGCCAAATACTTTATTTGTTCTTATTTTTTAAACATTTTAATAAGGTGAAGTAGGCTTACATCATTGTATCTGTTTCAAGAAGTTATAGGTTTAAACCTCTATAAACATATATTTTCACACCCTTCCATTACCAGCGTCTCAATCATCTGCCCCAATAATCTGCCACAATGGTCCCACATACCTTTGTTTGAGATGTTACTTTTTATCCTCCTGAATGATAAGAGACCTGAAATTTCTCATATAAGGTCAAGCACAAATTTTATTTATTTGCATTATGCTCTCTCATAACTCTAACTAGGAAGAAAACACACTGTTATGCATTTGTAATTGCCTAGAAAATTAGTGTAATAATATCTTTAAAGTCAATATGAGTAGAGAGAAAGAATATATTATGTGCTTTGTTAATATTCAAGTCACTGATGCTAATGTAAGTATATTCAGTAGGATAATGTGCTTAAAATTTGATTTTGGAAAAGAAGACGAATAGGAGATTTAAGTACATAGAGTATAACATGGTTCAAAAAGACATCTTTGATTGCTTTTTGTTAAATAAAAATCAGGTGAATTACTGATCTTATTACATATCATTATTCACTCAGCCATTCCTTTTTCAACATTCCCAAGAGTGGTAACGGAAATTGCAAGAGAAAAAATTGTGCCACTCTTTGATGATGTATCTTAGAACCCAAACCTAAATGCAAAGTACTCTGAGTCAGGGTGAGTGAAAATCTTAAGAGCTTACTTCCTCTAGATGTATGCATTCTCCAATTTCTCATTCTTCTATTAATTCAATTCACTATATACATATACATTCTCCCATTTCCCATTCTTCTGTCAATTCAATTCACTTAACAATAAAGCTCACAATTAACCAGAGGTATGGCTTCTTTATGCCAGGATGTCCTTTGCGACAAATTGGACGGTGATTTTATTTCATGTCCTGGACTTCTGTGTATCTATGTATAATGACTTCTGTAAGAGATGTCTGCTTTATAGCAGGTAGAAAATCCATTTGCAACCTGTTCAAGGCCTGGGCATGCAATCAAAATTACCCCTTTTAATATTTTGCTAACATGTTTCCTGTTTTAACATTCCTCTACATTTTACATCTCATATTTAGAAATAGGGAGACAAGAGTGTTTGATTCGCTAAGGCTACCCACAAATTATTTGAAAGTCCACTGTCAACTGGATGAGTAGAATGATCACACCCCAGTGTGCCATGTCACTCTCACCCTGTACTTCAACCACATCAGGAGTTGATTAATTATGGCACTGCCCATTTAACTTTTATAAACCTTACCTTCTCTGTATCTAGTCTTAGAGTAATAACCCAATTATTTCTCTAGAATGTCTCACAAAGGATAAGTCACTATCATCTTTAATTGGTTCAGGTCTTTGAAATTCAGTCAACTAATGTGTGGGATATCTTGTACAGAAGTTCCTCATATTACCTTTAAATCTGCCCATTTTCATATTTATCAATATAAATATGATTATAAAACATTCCCATTTCTTTTTTTTAAAGATTTATTTATGCATACAAGCACTGGGGTACAGGCCAGAGGGGTGGGGGTGGTGAG
>JAGFMF010012069.1:9896496-9924156 GCA_019455555.1 Galemys pyrenaicus | reverse complement strand
GGAAGATGGGAGCACAAGGGACTGAGGTGATGGTGCACTGATGAGATGGTGATGGGGAATACATGGGGATTACAATTAATGGCAAGTATATGTAAATTTTTAAATATTTTAATAAAAAAATAAAATAAAAAATGAATCTTTGAAAACAAACATAGACTTTGCTAAATAAAAGTATTCATTGCTTAAAAAAAACTCTCAAAATTGTGCTAAGTCTATTAAGTATCATGCTTTCGTACAGTTTTTTTTTTTTTTACAGTTTCCTCTAGAGTGGGTTTACCCCATCATGCCATGATAAACAAAGCATGAGATGATCTTAATTTAAACAGGAATTTGGAGGCTTTAAACTAGATTGCAGCTTCTGACAGGCTCATTCTACTGTGAGTTATCATGTATGTAGGATTATTCCTCTGACAGTCCTATCTAAAAGCCCAGGTCATTTAATAACACCCCTCTTCCTTTATGTATTCCTGACAGCAATTGTGTCTTCCTAGTATTAGATGATTATTCAAACCTCCATTACTGGGATTTTAGCGACTTTCAGTTTAGTTTCCCTGCTTTTTGATTGGAAGTAGTTTAATAATTAAGTAAGTACCTTCAAGGGAAATTTGACTTAGCACTTTGTCCTTTCTTTCACAGAGAGAGGTTAATCTCTCAAGGCCTGGCTACCTTGGTAGCTGTATACTTTAGTTTTTAATCCCACTTCCTCTCTAAGACTGCTAAAGTTCTTCTAGACTTATTGCTTTGAATAAGTGCACCTGATAAAACTTGCAGCATCTTGCTCCATAACAAGAATGGGCAAATTCCCTAGGAAATTTCAGCTTACTGAGTATCTTCTAATATCTCTGCAGTGGATTTCTTCCTAGAATTTGGTCCATCAATTTCTAGGATTCAGTGGTAATCTGATGAGACCTATGTGAAGCTACATGTTTGACTATATCATCTTTAAAATCTGTCTCTCTTAGTTATTTTGTAGCAGGACCATTGGTTTTTCATAAGCTACACTATTACAATCAGAAACGCAACTCAAAAGCCCTACCTCCTAATAATATCACATTGGACATTAGGACTTCAACAGATAAATTTTACGGGAACATAAATTACAGCCATAGCACAAAGAAATGAGAGGCAGCAGCAGGTAGTAGAATTTTTGACATTTTCTCCAACTTTGTTCCTGCAGTCAACCTCAGCTCCCTGCCAACTCAGGCTACAGGCACCCTTCCCCTCCAGCACCATTAGCTGATACTCCACAAAGGAGCTTTTTAGTCTCCTAAGCAGGTACTCATTAAGTTATAGGTTACTGCTTAGAATTTCTATTTCTGCAACTCTTCCACAATTTTTTGTGTATTTTTTTGAGGGAATATAACCAGCATCTTTAAATATTTTGGCAAGAATTTGAGGCTTTAGCACAATAAATTCCTCTGTTTCCTCTCTAGTGGCTCTATAGAAAGTTTTGTTCTCCATCATGGTAGAAATAATAAATTTACAAAGACGCCCATTCCCCGATCTCCGAAATCTTTGAATATGCCATGTTACACGGAAAAAAAGGATTTTAAAGAGGTTATTAAGGTGACTAATCAATGACTTTAAGATACAGATAATATATCGCATTATCCAGCTGTGCTAAATTTAATTACTTTAGTCATAGAAGTAAATAACCTTTCCCAGCTGAAGGCAGAAGAGTTTTAGGAGAAAGATGAGTCAAAAAATATTTCAAGTAAAAGAACGAATTGACTATGAATGAAGGGGCAACATGATGAAGAATAAAGGTGGTCATTGGGCCTCCCTGGTGGGGCAGCAGGTTGAACGCCACACTGTGAAGCATCCCCGGCCAGGGATGGGACCCACATGGCGCAGCAGACCTCTCCTGCCTCACCCGCTGCTCCCCTCAGCAGTGTGTTTCAGTCCATCTGCCTGTTCTGCAACCCACTCTGTCTCTGGTGAATCCGCTCAATTCCCTGGACTCTGGCCTGTACCGCGGCTCTTGTATGCATAAATATTTTAAGAAATAAAGGTGGACACTGAAATAAAGAGTGGACCCAGTTAACAACCAGCAAGAAAACAGAGAAATGGACCCTCCAACCAAGAGAAATTTATTTCTGCAAACAACTTAAATTACCTTGGAAACAAATTTTTCCCCCTTGGGTTGTACTGACAAAACTGGATATCCACCTACTCAGAAATGAGGCCAAACCTGTACCTTACATCAAAATGTAACTCAAAATGGACTAGAAACCTATATTTAACATCTAGAATTATAAAATCTTAGGAGAAACCCAAGACGGAAAACTTCATGTCATTGAATCTGGCACTGATTTTGTAGTTGATGTTTTGCTTTGCTTTATTTAGTATTTTTTGTTCTTTTATAAGTTCTTTAGGTTTGTTTGTATAAAAGACATTTCTGGTTTTTGAGAGTTTTTTAATGGTAAGATAGAAAACTAAGCATTGATTTTAACAGGTAATGGTATGACTATTTTTTTTCTTTTATGATTTTATGTTTTTATTGAGGTACAATAAAAAATGCACACTGAATATGATTTAGGAGTGTAGTTTCAAACCTCTTCATATGTAACCACACCATACCCACCATTAAAGCACCAATTGTTTTCCACTACAGTTCTTTGGGTCACTTTCTCCGTGTCTACTCCTAAACTCCATCCTCCCCCTTCTGGTAGTAGCCTCAGTTCTTCAAATAACCTTCACAGGGTTTCTTTTGGTTTATTTTTGTCAACTCCTTTGGTTTCATTTATTTTTTCAGATTATTTTTGTTGAGGTAACACTGTTTTATCTAATTTGGAGGTATAAATCACATTTTTTCAGATATATGTTACAACACCACTTCCATTACCGAAGCACCCATAATCTCCCTATAGCGTGGGACGTCCTTAGTTAGGTTGATTCAGAACTACTTCTTTTTGAAGCAATTATAAATGGAACTATTTATTTTGCTCCTTGTTAGTTATACACGGTTGTACTATTCCATCCCATTTTCAAAGTCATTCAAATACCTGCTTATTTTGAGGGGGCCCAGAAAAGGAGAAAGGTTTTCAATAGGTTCAGGCTACCATGTAAGCTGCTCTGACACTGGGTCATATGATCTGATGTTGCTTGAAGTTTCAGTGGCTGATAGAGATGCTATTTGTTGCCTCTTATAGATAAACTGCAGCACAGAGTCTTAGGTATCTAGAGCAAAGCTCTGTCTCCTCTATAGATAACGATGCTCCTTGTAAGAATATCTTTTTGCCTTGATAGTGGACCTTAGTAGAAAATAAATGCTTAATCATGTAACTCCAAGCTCCCAAGGTATCTAAGTTGCACTTCATGAACTTGATGATCCCAGTCTGGGATCCACCAAGTCATAAAGTTTAGCATGGATACAAGCACTCAAACATCAAACAGAAGAAGTATATAAGATTGAGCCTGAGTAAGACCTGGAGGTAGACGTAAGTTGGATGAAGAAGTGGCTCAGCTGCCTATCATTCCCATGCCTTCTTACTAACTTCTCTCTCCCAGCCTGCACCAACATTCTCATGGGTAATTCCTTACTATCAGTAGGTTAATAAAGAGAAAATTTGGACTTTGTTGACATTATACAGACACCACCCAAAAAAGGACATCTACAGCACTAAAGCCCTTTTCTGGGACAGCCCAAAGGGACAGAAGTATATGGAAATCCTTCCGATGGGAAGAAATTTTTAAAAATATGGTGGTTAATTTTGTTAGAAGGAAAAATAACCACACATGTGATTATATACCTATTAGTACACTGCGGCTAATAGCTTGCCATGAAGAGAAAATGAATACAAAATTGACAAAGAATTGGGGGGAAAAGGTATATAGATAGACCTCTTTGAATGGTTGAAAATATGTTTATCCCACGTGAGCGCTAGCCAAAAGGCAATTCTGGCAGAGGAGGATTTTTAATGATCAAATGATAGGTTGACCTTTCTTTGGATATGAGTCAGTTGCTTTCCCTAGTCACTCCAGGGCTTATGAACAAACTGGCCATGGTGACAAGGTTATGTGTGGGGTTAGAATTCAGACTTCCGTTTACCAAGGCTAGCCTAGATCTGAGCACTGCTCTATGACCAACAATCAGCAGTACAGATCAATACTAGGCTCCGCGCATGGCATCATTCTCTTGGGTGATAAGCCAACTGACAGCTGGTAGGCTAATAATTAAGATGAACCACTTATATCATAGAAGGGGGAATACTTTATTCATACTAGAACTGACATACTGGATACGAATTTTCCTTCCATACAATGCCAAAACTACATCTGTGGACTTATACAATGTTTTATTTTCCATCATGGTGTACCACATTCCATTGCTTTTGATAAAAGAACTCACTTTACTGTACATGAAGTACAGTAATAGGGCCTATGCTCAGGGAATTCACTAGTGTTACAACATTCTCCACAATCCTGAATCAGCTCGCGTGACAGAATGGGGGAATGGTCTTTCATAAATTCAGCTACAGAACCAAACAGGTGGAAATTCCTTGAAGGAGTGAGATAAATTTCTCCAGAAGTCTGTATATTTTCTAAATCAGTACCTAAAGAAGACTGTATTTGTCTGATAGCCAGGATTGATGGGCAAGGAATCAAGTGGTAGAATAGGAGCAATACCACTCATTAGTACTACTAGTATTATAATAGCATCAATGTTGCTTCCTGGTTTTGGTTAGTCTACAGGACTTAATTCCAAAGGGAGGAATGCTTCCACCAGGAGACACAACACTGATTTTACTGAGCTGGAAGACTGCCACCAAGCTAATTCTGGCTCCTCATATCTTTGTATCAGCAGGCAAAGAATGTAATTACTATATTGACTTGGTTGATTTATGCTGATTAGCAAGGGGAAAATGGATTCTCTCACACAATAGAGGGAAAGAAAAATATTCTTGGAATATAGTAGATTCCTTAAGGCATCACTAAGTACTACCATACCCTGTAATTATAGTCAATGTAAAACCACAATAGCCCAAGTCAGGAAGGACTACTAATCATACACACACTTCATAAATGAAAGTATGGTACATCGCACTTTGGCAAAGAGCCATTAACAGCTGAGGGGGCTTGTTGAAAGCTAAGGAAACTGGGAACAGGTCATAGAAGAAAGCAGAATGGGTCATAAAAGTAAGTAGTAATAAATACCAGCTATAATCATGTAGCATAGTTGCAAATATCTAGACTGTAATTGCTCTGAGTATTTCTTAGTTTGTTATAAACAGGTCTGTTTGTGTGTGTGTGTGTGTGTATTATATAATATATAGCTAACAAGTATTGTCTTCCCTTTCCTAGCCACTTTCAATATAGAATGATATGTATTAGTGATAATTAAGTTTGCCAAAGAATTAGCTACAGGCTATGATGGAGACTAATGAATATTACTCAAAGATATCAAATCTCCTCTGGGAAAAGGTTTAGTACATTTCTGATTATAGAAAAGATAGTTCTCTCAATATTATATGGAAACTTGGTGTTACTATTGTTATTATTTGCAGATTAAGTATGGTTACGGGAATGCATATGAGTATCAAGATGACAAAAGACAGACTGTAATGGTCAATTTTATGCCATAATTTGCCTAGACTCTAGTAACCAGCTATTCAAATACAAACATATGTTTGCTGTGAAGGAATTGTGTAATTTTATCAACTGACTTGAAGTGAAAATTATTCCTGATAATTTGAGAGAACCTCATCCAATTAGTTGGAAGTCCTTAAAAATGAAAGTGTGTTTCCCCTTAGAAAAAAGAAATTATGCCTTAAAACTATAGCATCAACTCTTGTCTCAGTTTCCAATCTACCAGTAAGCCCTACATGTAATTCAATTTCTTGAAATCTCTACCTATTGCCCCCCCTCTCTCTGTGGGGTATGTGTATATAAATTCAGGACTGGTGTACATATACCACATGCACACATACATATACTAGTTCTGTTTCTGCTGATGACCCAGACTGATGTATCAGTCCTGAATTTTTTACATCACTGCATTACACACCTAATAATCTGTTATATTGTGCACTTTTTTTCCCCTGGAACCTGGCTATTAACCTAACATTCAGGGAAAATGAAAATGCTCTCAAAACTTGAACTTAGTAGAGGGTTTTAATTCCCATTAAACAAATTATTATTTTATGTTATTCTTGTCTTAAAAGGTAAAAGGAATGAAACATTTTTGGCTGGAGGATGCTTATGACTTGAAAGTCATCGATGGGGTTTTACACTATTCAAGTCCTCAACTCTATAAATATCATAACCTGGAGCAAGTATAATACAGATATGAATGTAACAACATTTTTAGATTGATATAAGATAGTGAAATCAATTCAGTATTCATATATGATTTGAAATGATGTGTACCTAATATTTAATGTTATGATACAGTGCTATTAACACAAAAATTTTATTTAATTAAAAATAGTGATGGTTACATTCATATGTGGAATATAGAAAAATGGAACAAAGGAACAGAAAATCTAAATCAAAATAGCCTAGAAACATGACTGTAAGACTGAAACCACCTGGGGAGGGGAAGGAAAGAGGGGAGGGAAAGAGGGGCCCCAATGATATATGGTGATTGGCAATGGGATGTGGTTTTGTAATATACATCTGAAGATGGTAATCTTTTGACAGTAGATACAAATATATAATCATTACATCGTACACTTAAGCTAATATAATGTCTTATATCAATTATACCTCAAGAGAAAGAAGAAATCATAGGAAATTACATGACAGTATATTTTTTCAAATGAAATGCTGAAATTATCAGTAGAGGATCAAAAGTGAAGAATATTACCACTCAGCTTATTATGATTACAAAGTTATGCTGCATTTCCGCTTTTTTTGTAATTATTTTATAGTCTCCTAACTTAAAATATACTGTCTCGTACTACACTTAGCCACATTTAGGGATTAAAGAGAATAAAATAGACACATATAAAATGTATCACTCATCGGGCCTCCCTGATGGCACAGCGGGTTGAGCGCCACACTGTGAAACATCTGCCGCACATCAGCACAAGTTCGATCCCCAGCCAGGGAGGGGTCCCACATGGCGTGGCAGATCTCTCCTGCCTGGCCTGCTGCTCCCCTCAACAGTGTGTTTCCCTCAATCAGCCTGTTCTGCTCCCCACTCTTGTCTCTGGTGAATCCTCTCACCTCCTGCGACTCTGGCCTGTACCCTAGCTCTAGCATAAATAAATAAATCTTTAAAAAAAAAGAAAATGTATCACTCATATCCACTATAGCCTTTCAGTCCCAAATCCCAGAGTTCATTACAATCAATTGCTTCTTCATAAAAAATCTTTAAATGCTTAATTTAAAGGCTGCAACAACATCAAGTATAATTTTGAAAAATGAAAGTAAATTATGACCCCACCAAAAACAATTATAATTTTTACATGTAAGCTTTAGATTATTCTATGTGCATAGATATTTTGCATAAGTTTGCACAGTATATATGGCATGTATTTTTATAAATTCACTTGATATCTACATAATTCATGTGTCAAAGGTTGGATAGAAACAGGGGATCAGGTGGGAGTTAAGACTATAGGTCATGATCAAGAAAGGGAAGAGATGTACCCCATGCAAAATCATTTTCCTACACCTTTTGACCAAAATACTTGCCATTTGATGTGACATAATTTGCTAAACCATATGGCTATGAATGATTGTTTCCAATTTTATGCAATTTAGGTTATATTGTGCCATATGCAGGAATAGTTTGTGATTGATTAGAAGTCTATATACAATATTTTAAACACAAAAGACACCTGAAACGGTCTGTCCAAGGTAATTTCTTGCTTTCCAAGAAGGCATCAGCAATTTAGGCTTCTTTTATCTTCCTGCCTTTAAATCCTTTTTACATGGCACCCATAATTTAATATAAGAACACTTAAGGAATCCCAACCATCACATCTAATACTGAACTAAAGGATATTAACTGTTTCCTGAGATTTCCAGGTTTATAATTTGTGTTTTACATGCAAATGTATTTAAATAATTAAATAATCATAGCTTTAGCAGGACAGATATGTTAAAAACTTATACTTGTTTATAAATTTAAATATATACATATATCTCTCTCTACAGTCCAACTGAAAATTAGTTATTGCTCAAGCAGCACATATACATGAAAAGATATAACTGAAGAAGAGACCTAAAGGAAGTGGGCAAGAAAGTAAGAGTGATCAAATTAGCCTTGGAAGCAAATGACAACATTCAGCATAAGACTTGGATATTAGAAGCCCTGTGCATCCCAGGAGGTGATGACTAGGTCTAAGTACAAAAAAAATGGTACAGAGCCACATAAGCCTTTCGGATAAAGTAAAGACACTCAGTAATTGAAGGTTTTAAAGTCCCTGGGATTGTCTTCCATGAAAAGCATTTGTATTGAAACTATTATTATGCTGCAAGGTCAATTAATCAGGGACTGTGTGGGATGACTTACATGTAATGAAAATCAATTAAAAATACCCAACTAACAATATGTTCTGGTGACCCAGACATAGGCTGATATAGCTCAGATCAAGACAATGACAACAGGGAAAGAGACATAATTAAGAACAACTTCAGGGAAACCAACTCTCCCCTTTTAACAGTCTGCATATAGGGAACAAATTAAATACATCAAAAACTACTTTAAGGAGTCCAGTCTGAGAAAAATGTCACACTTCCGAGCAAAAATACACCGGTATTTACATTTTCAGAAAATATTTCTTAAATGTGAAAGGTTTGTAGACATTAATTTGGTAATAATGCCAATAAGTCATACATTTAATATATGTTATATTTAAAATGCTTAAATCTTAAAAGTTAATAACCCCCCTAATGATTTATACTATCAAACTCTGTTCAGTTCTCCAAATCTTAAGCTGCACCTTGCCAGGTATTTTATTCTTCATTGTTAGAATAAAACAATCACATCTGGAAGTCTTAAAATGCCAAGCATGTAGGTTTTAAGACATTTTATTTTTAAGAAGTGTCCAGGCTATTGTTCCTTTACTGACAATAGCATCATGGTGAATGACTTCAAATCTCTAATTGATGACTTTTCCTGTTATTTGGACAAGAATGTTTTATGTAGTAACTGAATTCCACTAAAAGCCCATAGGAGAAGCAATCCTGTTTTGACATTTTCATTTTCTTTTATAAGATGAGTGATTTGTGAGTGGAGGGAATTCTACAAAAATCATTTTTTGAATTGCTGTGTAAAAATGCCACATTGTGTAGACCATAACATACAACCAACAGTCATTGAATAATTGGAAAATGTGAGAGGGGTATATGTATGAATATTTCAGTCTCTTTGAAGTTTAAAGTTAAAATATTATTGATTCCTTGGTCATTAATAACTAGCTTTTCAAATAGTTATGCTTTTCAAATAAATGATTGTAAGAAATGCCAAATGTATCCCTTGTTTCGATTCAAATATTTTAAGGGTTTGGATTTTTTTAAAAAGTGAAATTATCTCTCTTGAAATGATAACTTATAAGCTATAACCCTTACGTAGTATTTTACGTAATGCCTACCTCATACAAGTACATCAGAAATAGATCAGAAGTAAATTTATTGTAACATGGAAAAATTATTAATGCCCATCCTAAAGAAGCAAGGACTATTCAATTTTAAAATGTGGATAGCAATCATCCAGGAAGAATGGGATTTATCACACATGAATTATGCAATTACAATGCCAAAATCCACAGCTTTAAAAAACCAAATGGAGCTCCATTTAAACACAATGGATTTTTACAGTATGCTATTTTATTTTGAAATTATTTGCTCTTCAGTTCATAAGCTACTCAGATGATGGTTCATTATTTTCCAATAGAGAAAAATAATTTTCAAGCAGTCATGCCATGTCTTGAATTTTGCTTTTGATACTTGATTTTTTTATAATATGAGACTATGGCCAACACAAATATTTAATTCAGAGCAAAGCACAAAATTATATTTATATGTTCTATATAAATTAGATTATTAATATATTCTCTCACAGAGGGTAAAAATTTACCTTCTTAGAAACAGTAAACTTCTCCCCTCACTTTCCTCACTCACTTAATCCCAAGCAACCAAATTTTTTGTGCTTAAAGGTGTATATTAAAACATTTTACTATTATATTCTGGTATTTTTTTTATTTTCTAAGAGATTTTGATTTACTAAAATTTTTTGGTTTGGGGCAAAACAATTTTGAGTTTTATTTTCTATGTTTATTATAAGGATTTATTAATTTTACATTGGCACTATAATAAATTACTACCAACTCAGTGGCTTGAAATGATGTATATTTATAATCATATTGTTCTGCAGATTAGAAATCGGATACAGATATCATCAGCTATAAATCAGTAGCATTCTTTCTTAGAGGCTAAAAGAAACAATAAGGTTTGGGGTTTTTTTAGACTTAATTATTTATGCATACAAGAGCTGGGGTGTAGGCTAGAGGTGTAGGGGGTAAGAAGATTCACCAGGACAGAGTGGGAGCAGAACAGGCAGATCTACTGAAATACACTGCTGAGGGGACCAGTGGGCGAGATGGGAGAGGTCTGCTGCGCCATGTGGGTCACCTCCCTGACTGGGGATTGAACTGGTGCTGCCGTGGCTGCAGATAGCTTCATAGAGTCGACACTTAACCCCTTGAGCCACCACAGAGGCCCAACAATTACTTTCTCAGACATTTCCAGCTTCAGCAGCCACTCATATTCCTTAGTTTGTGATATTTCTCCATTTTCAAAGCCAGTAGTGTTACAAATCTCAGATCCTTCTGTCATCATACTTCCCTCTGACCTAAGCCTCTCTGCTTTTGAGGAGTCATGTAATAATGTTGGGCCCTCCTATGTAGTTCAAGATATTCTCCCCTTTACCACCTTTCCCAAAATATTAATCTCAGTTGCATTTCCAAAGTCTCTTTCAGTTTAATGTAATATATTCACAAATTATAGGAACTGGATCATATACATTAAAGAGTTTGGCTTAGATATTGAATTTTTTATTACATGAATTTTATTATATTGTTTCCTCTGTTTTTCCTCATATTCATTTAGTGACTTGCTTCTCATCCCTTCTCTTTTTTAAAACATATATGTGTGTTACCTTTTTAAACTTTTCATTTTTTGAGATAAATATTTCTTCTAATACTTTTCCATTTTACTTTCTGGCATTTGATAGCAAGTAGTTCATTCTAATTTATTGTGACAACTGATAAAACTCATGTTTTCTTTCATCTTATTTTAGATATAACATCTAACAATATTTTTGTCTTCATATAAGAGAAAGACAGTGACCTTACATATTATGACTAGGTTCAATTTAGTCATTAATATTCATAACTTTGCAGGTTACCTATATTTACCTATATGGTGAAGTAGTCTCTTCAAGGATTACATGTGGCAACATAAATTGCCTTGTAGAAGAAATATTGCCTGGAGATGCCTCCCCAGTCACAAAGTTTAACCTGAGTGCAATTAATATACCAATGCAGGTGCAGTTAGCAAGTCTGATTCATGGCCCAGTCTCAGCACTTCTAAACAGAGCCTCAGATAACAGGTCAGGCTGGTCTGTGTCCTTGGACAATTACCTCCCTGCAAAACACCCCCTGGCTAGCCTTCAAACATATGGCTTGTATGTTTTTTACCCATGTAGCAATATAGAGATATATTGTATATCTCTATATTGGTATAAAAGTATAAAAGGAGCTTCCAGCTTTTGTTCGGCACCCAGATTTTCGGAGAAAGGTCTGTGTCTGCATCCATATGCATATGAATCTAGAATAAAGTGCCTGGTCTCCAGAAATTATTGAGTACTGCCTGGTTTATCCTCCCATAGCCTGGGTTACAGGCCAGAGTAATTTCTGTAACAGCCTATAGGTCCTGTACACTGCTGAGAAGTTCTGGACTGGAGAATCCAAAACAGATGGGGTTCTGACAGTACACAAAGGGAGACCTTCCACACAATCATAAAGAATTTCATGAAGGATTTCAGGGTGAAGAATTTGTTAATGGCGATGGTCCTGGAGTCACCAGTATTCACCAGGGGCCATTTACAGATGAAAATTTTAAACGTAGACTTGCAGCTCCAGGTCTGCTTTCCATGGCAAACAGCAGTTCCAGTACAAATGGCTGCCAGTTCTTCATCATCTACTCACAGTGTGATTGGCTGGATGGGAAAACATGTAGTGTTTGGAAAATCACTAAAGGACTTCTGGTTTTGAGAAATATCGATAATGTCCCTATGGTTCCCAACAATAAACCCAAGCTGCTTCTAGTGACTGCACAGTGTGGACAGATGTAGTCCCGAGCAAGACCAAAATAGGTTTTCCCCTTGTTTTAGGTAATAACTTAAAATAATCTGGATTGGCCCTGTGTTTGCTTTGTTGTCTGCTCTGCTACCATTTTAATCAAGAGACACTGGCAGTACCATAAATTCACAAGCCAAAATTTCTGTTTCTTTTCAACTGTAAATAAAGGTTTTGTTGAAAAAGAGATGAATCATGACTGATCTAAATAAAGCATGCTAATCTCATACTCTTCTGCTGGTGATAGTTTTACATGCTGGTTTGTGACAAAATGCTGACCAATGAGAACTCAGGGGAAATTTTCTGGAGGATACCGACAAAGGATTAAAGTTCTATGGTTATGTATGAGATAATTAGATGTTTTTATTATTTAAGCCAATAATAATCATTGCTAATTTTAGCCAAAAATTACTTACTTGATAAATATTTTAATTACTGGAAATTGGGTGGAATAAGCAACAGTCCCTAAATTGTGGAATTTAAATGAGTAAATGAGGATCAGTGGCAACCCTAATCATACCAGGCTGGGGAACTTATAATTCTTCATATATGGAGCAAAACAGGTGTTTTAATTTTCTCCTGTCATGTGCTGTGACTCAAACTATATACCAAATGACGGCACATAATTATGAGAAGTGGAGAAAAATTTCACGGTATTTCCATATATTGTCTCTTTCTTGAAACGTCCAGAAGTAGATACTTAAATACGTATAATATGAAAGAGGACTTAAAGTTTGACTAAGAGACGTATAATCTGTCTTTAGTTTAGCTTAATTTGTCATGTTGGTAAAGTACCACACTCAAGCTATAATAAGAAAGGCTTAAAAAACATAACCTGAGCAAAGACCATCAAAATGGATTTGAGCCCAGGACAATATTATGGACTTAGTTTTCCATCATACGCTTTCCACCAGTTATTCAGATACATGGGGAGAGTATACTATAGAAGTTCTTGAGAAAGAATGGTATTATATAACTACAATTACTTTTCAAATAGCTTGTTTCAAATCGGAAGGAGCTTGGAGAAGATTTTGGGAGCTGGAGGAGTAGGAAAGATCAGGGAAATGTCTCCTCGTCTAGATAAAAACTTCACTGGCATGATATATCTAATGAAATTATTTTAGAACTCTGGAGCCTTTTGAAGATTTGTGAATCCCAGGGGTAGACGTAGACAATAAATTTCAGTTAATTTCAATTTTAGCTCTTAGTACAATAGAAGCTAATCATTCCCTAGACCCAGTTATGTAGCAGGCAGGAGGGCATGTGTCTCTGAAGCAAATTACACACAGTTGGAAGAAGCCAGAGCAGGCAATAAAGACCCTGTCCTGTAAATATCAGCGATCTGTGTTGAGACCACTGATTTCTGCTTATCATCGCAAAGGTTCGAACAACAGAATGACCAGCCTTTCTTGCACGTCCTCCCTCCTTTCACTCTGCATGAGCAGATTTCCAGGAGATTTAAATGCTTGATGCCACTTTTCCCTTGGTTCATGTATCACTTTGTGTCATTTTGAGAGTCATATATTACAGACTAGGATATTCAAAGAAAACTGCACATATGGGGAAAATTAGAAAGTGGCAATACAGGCCCAGTGTAGGGTCAGAGAGAAAAGTCTCAGGCTTTTCTGCCCTTCCGCCATTTGTATAAAGATGGGCACCTCTGGTGCTGTGCACATGCCTTGGTGGGCATGTGCAAGTGGGTGCACCTGGGTTTGGACATAGGCATATGAGGGTGGTGTCACAGGATGCCAGAAGCAGCAACAGTGGAACACAGAGCTGCAGCGAGAGCAGCACTAGTAGCGGGAGAACAGGACATCAGTAGAACATAGAGAACAACAGAATAAGCAGCAAAGAAGCCAAGAGAGTGAGATGCGCCGGGGGCTGGGAGGCCTGCCAGCCTCCTGGGCCCCACTCCCCAACCCCGCACCCATGCGTGCCATTAACCTGGCCACCTCTGTAAAATAAAAGCATAAAAGCCACTGAGGGCTCCAAGACTCCTTCCTTTTACCCCTTCTACAAGAATCATCGAGAACATGCCCAGTGTGCCCCTTCCTGGCACTACACCCAGGAGAAGGCTTAGAAAAGACCAAAAAAGAAGACATTAAATTTACATATCAATCTCAATAAAGAGAAATACACGGACAATAATAAAGATTGTTATCATTGTAACAATAGTTTCTAGTTGCACTTTTTGTTTTTACATGATTTAAAAAACTAAGCTAAAATATTACTATAACGGCTTCTACGTTTTTGTTTGTAGTTTCATATGTTGTTTTCTACATAATTTAAAATACTAATGTATTTAAAAGTATTATGAAATTTAGGACCGAGTTTGATCCCCCACCACGGAGCTAACCCACATATGGCACAGCAGACATTTCCTGTCTCGCCCACTACACCCCTCAACAGTATGTCTCAGTACATCTGCCTATTATTTTCCACACTCTGGTGAATCCTCTAATCCCCCACAACTCTGGCCTACACTCCAAATCCTCTACATAAAATAATAATAATAAACAAATAAAAAAAGTATTATTAGTTTATGTTTTGTGCATATAGTGTATAAAGATCCAGTTCTATTAGAGACTGAGATGATGGTGCACTGGTGGTGAAATGGTGGTGGGAATTCCATGGCTACTACAATTGATGTCAAATATATATAAACAAAGAAAAAAATAAATTATTAAAAAAATCAAAAGAGGTTGACACAGGGTTTTAAAGAAGCCTAGTTCTTATATGCTATTGAAAGTATATCTGTAGAAGGCCTCCCTGGTGGCACAGTGGTTTGAGCGCCACCCTGTGACGCTTCCACCGCACAGCAGCGTGAGTTTGATCACTGGCAGGGAAGGGGCCCACAATGCACAGCAGACCTCTTCTGCTTCGCCCACCATTCCCCTCAGCAGTGTCTTTCAGTCAATCTGCCTGTTCTGCTCCCCGCTCTGTCTCTGGTGAATCCTCTCACCTCCCTCGACTCTGGCCTGGACCCCGGCACTTGTATGAATAAATAAATCTTTTTTAAAAAAAGAAAAAAGAAAGTAAATCGGTATAAATTCAAATTACACTTTTATGATATTTAGATGTCACATATACAATAAATGAAAAAAGTAAAGATACACAAAAAAATGAGAAGGGCATTCATACATTTCACTATAAAAATTCAGTTAAACATAAATAAAGAGTAAACGAGGAAATCAGAGACAAAGCTCTAAAACATATTTAAAAATAGCAAAATTATAGAAGTACCTCCTTATCAGTAGAGATTAAACTCTCCAGTCAAAAGGCAAAGACTAAGAAAATGAATAAAAATACAAAATCCAGACAAAATGTAAACAGGGAAATAAGAGCCTTAAATAAATAATTTGACCGCGTGAACTTAATAGATACTTATGGGGCACTACATCTGAAAATACTAAGAACACATTGTTCTCAAGTACAAAGGGAACACTCTCAAGGGAAGATCACATATTTAATCACATAACAAGTGTCAATAAATTCATGAAGATTAAAATATATCCAGTATCTCCTCTGGTCATAATGACATCAAACTAGAACACAATCACAGAAATAAAGCAGAAAAAAAACTCTGTGTTAAAAATGAAAAACATACTACAGGCGGAAAATCCAAAAATAACTTGGAAGTAAACAACAAAATCAGAAACAGCACGTGGTTCAAAGAAGACCGAAGAGAAACTGAAAAACATTTTGAAATAATGAAAGTGAAACTATACTGATCAAAATTTATGGATTCAGGTCAGCAAGTGCTTAAAGAAAAAATGGATAGCACTGGACACAAAAAAATATAGAACAAATAATCAAATCCGGTAATCTAAGCTTCCAGTTAGGAAACTAGAGGAAGAAGACCAATTTAAACTGAAGCAAAGAAAGAGAAGAGAAGAATCAAAGGTACTATTACAGTAGAAATGAATGAAATTGAAAATTGAGAAATCAATAAAATCTAGTTGGTTTTTGAAAAACTCAACAAAATTGATAAATTCTAACCTGAGGGAACAAAAACACAAATTTCAAATATTAAAAATGAAAAAGAGTATATTATAACTGATTTTAAGTCACTGAGATGATGATAAAATAATAATCTTAACTGTATGCCACAATTTGGATATCCCAGCAGAAATGAAGCAATTCCTTGAGAGATATAGCTATCACAATATGTAAAGAGAAACACATACTCTGAGTAAGCCACTATCTATTTAAGAAATTAAATTATTAAAACACTTCCCAAACAAAAAAAAGCACTGGGTCCAGATGGTTTCACTGGTGAATTATGCAAAACATTTAAGTAAAAATTATACTAATTCTTCACTGTTTCTTCCAGACAATAGAAGCACAGTAAATACTTTTTCATTCATTCTACGAGGCCTAGTATGACAAATATAGATTTAAATATTACAAGAGAAAACTGAAGAAAAATATCATTAATGAATATAAATGTAAAAATCCTCAACACATTAGCTTATTGACTCTAATAAAGAATAAGATGAAAAATTCATCATACCCCAGTAAGCTTTACTCCATATATACAAGGCTGCTCAATATTTAAAAATCAATTAACACAATTATCCCACAACACCAACAACCAGGTTATCCCACTGAGGGAAGAAAATCATTTCTAACAGTTTCTATTATCATGAGATATAGGTGGACTAAAAACAAGGGTGAATTCTTCCCCCCTTTCCCTTCTCAAATGAAGTTGTTCTATGCCTTATGTATCAATATACAACAGGTACACTGGAGTGAGGTAATTTTATCATTTTTACAAAGAGGAACCACATCTGAATTTAATGCATTAATGCAAAAACCAAACATGATTTGGTAACTAGATGAGGCTGCTCGTATTTCTCAATTTGAGAGGGTAAACATGCAGTTAAAAGCAAAATATCTAATTTGTACATACAGGAACAGTGTTTATACCTGTATTATCACTGAGCTAAGGAATGTGGTCCCATCACTGTGGGTGACATTCCCAGGAGGTCACCAGCCTCCCTTCTTCATGAGTTTACAGAAATCTAATTTGTTTAAGTAGCAATAGGTAGGTCATTTTCTAAGCCTTAGAGAAACCCTGATTGGCTTAAACCAAGCATAATTATCCCATTACTATATTGTGAGTGATTATTTTGAAGGGTGGGAAGGTAACCCACTTAGGAGTCAGAGCCATAAGTTAAAGGAAATAGATGATTTGGGAAATTTTTGTATTTTTTTCCTTTATTTGAAATTTGTAGGACTATGATACTTGGAGACTGTTCATTTTTTGGCCATATGTAAAAAAAAATAGGACAGTATGTTAAACATAACATAGGGGACAGATAGAAAAATGCCTAGCAACCTGCTGCAATTGTTGAGGCAATTCACCAAATTTGGAACCATCTGAACTTCTTGCAATAGATAGCAACTAGAAGTCTTTACGGTAGAATTTTATTTTCTATATTTATTAATTAGGGTATAAATTACTCCACTGTAACAAATAGAGTAGCCTAGAAGACATGAAATGTGTGTTTTTTTTTCTCTATGCGTTACAGCACAGCAATGTCTGAACTTTAAAAGGTCACTTGATTCTACGATACTGTGAAGAAAACGTGGCTTGTTCTATCTTGTTTATTTAAAGTGCTGCCCCCCTACTCTCACTGTCCTCATCAGCATGGTTGGCATTTTCAATCAGTGGTATGGCCATTTCAATGAGTCTTCTAGCCCACATAAAGGGGAATAAGGAAAGTGAAGGGAAAGCAATTTTACTTTTAAAATAATGTAAGCAGACTATTGTAGAACTCCAATATCCAAAATTAATCAAGTTACCATAAGCAGTTTCAAAAGCTTCTGGAAAATGTAAACTCTAGCTGGGAAAGCATGCCCTACTAAATTATTGAGTGAAGTTTTAGTTTTATATTGTTCAAAAGATAAAAATGAGAAGAACAATAAACAGGTTTTTTTTTCTACATGTGTTGCCAGTTAAAACACTTTTTAATAAAGAATTGATTAGCACACTCCAGTGTTTCTCAGATTTTGACATAATAAGTAATGAGTATTATATTTGATGTTCTAGCAAGAATTCCTTTGATTAATTTGAGAAAAATGGGTTCAGTAAAATAGCACAGTGGAAGCCATTCAGCAGCAACTGAATAAACAAAAGTTTTATAAAGAATATTCATCACACACGTGCATGTGAATATGTATACATACAATTATGTGTGTATATATGTACACACACACATATATTTGATGAAAAGGGAGACACTGGCAGCAACAACAGCACCATAATAGTAAGGAATCCTAACCCCTTACTTACAGCAGTAGACAGAGCACCCAGATATCAAATCAAAAAGGAAAAAGGTCTTAACTGAGGTGGACTTAATAGACATTACAGAACATTCCACTCCAAAATAACAATGAATTATTTTCAAGTGTTCAAAGAACATTACCAAGGATAGACCAGATGTTGGGACACAAAAAATATCTGAATATGTTTATGAAGACTGAAATCACATCAAGTCTCTCCTTAGATCACAATCATATGAAACTAAAAATCAGCCAAAGAAGAAAGAGTGGAAAACCCCCAGTTTGTGGAGAACAAACACATACTACTGAGAAACTATGAGAAATCAGAAAACAAAGCAAAGGAACAGACAAAACTAAACCAAATCAACTTTAGAAATATAACGTAGAACTAAGGCTAAAAGGAGGGAGAGTAGAGAGTGGATGGTGTATAGTAAAGTGAGGAAGGTCATCAATGCCGTATGGTGGAGAAAAAGGGGTGTTTTGATAAAAGGTGTGGCATGATAATTTATATTTGAAGAGGTGTATGTACCTGTAAATTATATACAGTGTTATAAACAAAAGTTATTTCAATAAAAACAATTTGACTAAAATTATACGGCCTCCTTGGTAGCGCAGCAGATTGAGCGCCACACTGTGAAGTATCTGTAGCACAGCAATGCAAGTTTGATCCCAGGCCAGGGAGGGGACCCACATGGCACAGAAGACCTCTCCTGCCTCGCCCCACCGCTCCCCTCAGCATGTATTTTAGTCGATGTCTGTTCTGCTCCCCACTCTCTCTGGTGAATCCTCTCACCTCCCACGACTCTGGTATGTACCCCAGCTCTTGTATGCATAAATAAATAAATCTTTAAAAAATAGAAATAACAAATGCTGGAGAAGATACAGTGATAACAGAAGCCTGTATCCTGTTGATAGAACTGTAAATTATAGCAGTCATTTTGAAAAGCAATATGGAGGTTCCTCAAAAAAACTAAAGATAGAAATTCCATATTATTCACTTATCTCACTTCTGATTATTTACACAGATATTTTTAAAAAACACTAATTTTGAGACAGATTTACAACTCATGTTAACTGTGGTTTTATTGACAAGAGGCAAGAAGAGGAAAAAACTTAAATGCCCTTCAACTGGTTAAAGATGAGGTATATGCACACAATGACATAGTATTCAGTTATATTTTAAAAAATGAAATATTGCCAATTGTGACAACATGGTTGAAACTTCAGAAGACTACTCTAAGTGACATAAGTCAGACAGGCAAATACAGTATTTATTTATATATGGAAGATAAACCAAACTCTTATATTATAAACCAGTATTTATCATATTGAAAAGGAGAGGAGGGGGGTTAAAATGAGTAAAGGGGATCAATTTTATGGTAGTGATAGAAACTTAAACTTTTGGTGGTGACCATAAGGTAGTATACCAGGTGTCAAATTATAATGCTGTATGTGTTAAATCTATATATTGTTTTGAAGCAATAACACTGCAAAGAAATTTTAAATAAAATTGTGATAATGAAATTGATAAGGAAATATGGGCATTTAAATTTAAGTCTATTTTAAAAAATGAAATGAAAATGTCCCAACTTGGCGAGTTAGCAATAAATATTAATATAGTAAAATCTGTTATATATTTTAATGGTAATTGTTTTCTTTCATAAACAAACAGGTAGTGATATTTTTCATTGTATATATCATTGGTTGATGTTGGAAATATTTTACTTTGGGTTTTTTATTTTAGTTCATAAAATAAATGGAACTGAATTGTTTCCATTTATTTAAATATATTTGTCAGATTTAGGAATCAAAGTATTGTTAGCATCATAAAGTGAGTCAGCAAATGTTCTTGCTAGCTCTAGTTTCATTTAAGATAAAAATTTTTCTTTCATAATTAGTAGAATGTTTAAAACATCATTTAATCCTAGACTTTATGTGATTATTGATACTGTGCAATTTCTATTTTCTATTTTTCTTGTTCCATTGTGCCAAACGTTCAACATAAATGGCATTAATTTATTCATATCTTTTTGGGTTGATGATACCTGCACAACATGCAACATTGCCTTATTTTCCCTGATATTGAAAGTATGAGCCTTCTTTCATTCATTGTTTCTTAATCAGTTATGCAAAAAAGTTATAGATTTTGTTTCCAATGTGGCAAATCCTTGATGATGACCTCTGACAATATAATGAAGACTCAAGAGGAAATAAAAGTTATTTCCAAGAACCAAATTTTAGCTTTTTGGTTTTCTATACCCTGAGTTAATTTTCATTCATCTCTAACTTATTTCTGTCCTGTTCCTCTGCTAAACAAATAGCTTACCATATAGAAAATCAATATTTAAATTTTAGTCTCTGAAAAATACAGTGGTTACCAGAAGGGATGGGGAAAGGGAAGGGTAAGGGAGGGTCATGGTATTGGCACTTGAGTTTTGCTGTATAAGTGATGTATGTATACATACAAGAAGTGAAACTGTACTCCCAACTGTACATATACAGTTATGTAAATGACTGACAAATGAATAAATTATGAGTAAAATCAGTATTTAACTTTTTCTTCTTCTCTAATATATAAAGCTACTGATTTTCCCCTACTCATTTCTGTAGCTGCATTCTATAAATTTTATCAAGATTTCAGTATCATGTAGCTTATACTATATTCTATTTTATATTTCATTCTATTCTAGGAATGCTGAGTTACATAGAGGAATATTGTTTAATTTTTAATTGTGAGAGATAGTCTTGTCATATTCTACTTCTTCATTAATTTCACTGAGAAAAGGTACTCAGTATGATTTCAATACTATGAAGTCTACTAGAGCCCATTTTATAGCTGAAGATATAACTTTTAGAAAATTTATAAAGAGGTCTCCCTGGTGGCACAGTCTGTTAAGCATAATACTGTGAAGCATCCATGGCACAGCAGTGTGAGTTCGATCACTGGACAGGGAGGGGACCCACATGGCACAACACACCTGTCCTGCCTCGCCCGCTGCTCCCCTCAGCAGTGTATTTCAGTTCATCTGCCTGTTCTGCTCCCCGTTCTGTCTCTGGTGAATCCTCTCACCTCCCACGACTCTGGTATGTACCCCAGCTCTTGTATGCATAAATAAATAAATCTTTAAAAAATTACAAATGCTATAATTTTAGAACTATGTACTTCATTAGATTGTTTTTCTTATATGTGATATGTGTAGTATGTTATGCACAAAATAGTTTGAAATTTTATTATGATATTTTGTGCACTTACTAATGTTTTAACTAGCATATCTTAGAGACATCATTTACATTCCTCCACTCGGAATGAAATTCTCTATCTTTTCAGTTTTGGCATTTTTTTTTAACGTTCTTAGAATACGTCATTGAGATCATACAAATTAAGCACACGTATATGTTCCTAGTTGTACCACTTTATCCTTATGGAATTCTTTATAATAAATAATAATTGTTGAGTTTGAAAAAAAGTTGTTTAAAACTTATAGAACTATACTAGTTTCTTGTTCAGTATTTTTACCACCTACCTTTATTTTACCTTAAAAGTTATCTTTATTACAGTTAACGTTTGTCCCTTTTAAACATACAAGTGGAATTTTATTCAGTATCACAATTTTATTTTCAAATTAGAGGAGTTAGATTTTTTTTTCAAATTGAATGCAACTACCGACTTATTTGTATTCACTGACTCTGACATTTCCATTCTGCTATCTTCTTTTTATTTCAAGTGAACTCTTAGTGTGCTTGTTTTGTCCTTTTATTTATATTTTCTTTCTTTGTTGTTATTGTGAGAGGTTTTTTTTTTTTTTTTTTAGTTCTAAGCTTTTCATTGGGCTCTTCTCTTTATTGATTTTTTCCTGAGATATTCTTTTCAAAATCAGTTTTAAGAGTCTGTGATTGCCTCCTACATCATTTTTATTATAGCTATTTTAAAAATTTGTCAGATTGTTCCAACATCTGTGTCATCTTGACATTTGCTTCTGTTCCACCTGAACTGATCTTTTCCTTACTTATGCATCCTAGATATCTTGACTATATTATCAAACAATGAGTCCAATTTAAATCCTAAGACAAAACTGTTCTTTTGCTTGTTTGTTTGAGAAGATATTCAATCTGATTAGTTTAAAGCCAAAACTTCCATCCCAACTCCTCCTGGCTGTGGTTCCAAGGACAGTTCAATTTTCAAGCATTTGTATTAACTATGTGTCATCAATCTGGAACCTGAGCTCTGGTCTATCCATTAGTTGTATTTTCAAAGATTTTGTTATGCTGAATAGGATCAAACTCACTGCCTGAATCAGTTAAAGATGAGCTCTGAATCTCAAAAACCATGTTATGGGTTCACCATCTTAGGCTACTTTCTCTCAGAGATAGCGCTTCCGATCTCTTTTCACTACTGTCTCTACGAAATTGTGTTTGACTTCCTGGTTCTGCTATGGACATCCACAGTTGTATGTGTATGAGAGAGGGTCAAGTTGTAGGACTAAAGTAAGCAACATTTGTCTTCTAGTGTTGGAACCACAAATCCACTGAACAGAGATGAAGGTACATCCTCCTTCAGAGTTTTGGCTGCTGCTTCCAAAAATCAACATAAAATTGCATGGGGATCAGAGAGAGAAACCAAGAAAAGACTAAATATATGAGGGATTTTCACACTCTTTCTGAACTTGAGGATCTTTCTTTCCATTTCCTCTAGCCAGGAATATAGGACTTGTCATGGAGGCCTCTTTTTCTGTACTCTAGTGCCATTTTAATTGACTTCAAGCTGAGTGATAATGGTAGGAAAAAAATGCTGAATTCACCACCACTTTGGGAACATTTCAAATTTGAATCTTCTTCCCTAATCTACTTACTAGTATTTACTTTGGAGAAAGCTCAGAAAGCTATGCATTCTGCCCAGATTTTTTTGTAACTGTATATATGAGAGCGATGCACTGGAATAAACTTACTCCATCTTATCCAGAACTGAAAATTTACAGAATCTCTTTTACTTTAAACATTCTATGAATCTTCCTTTCACATGACCATCTTCATTCCTTCTTCATAAACGTTCTTTTATTATTTATCCATTCATTAAAATAAAAAGAAACTGAGACTAGCAATGAATTTGGAGAGAGAAAGCAAATTTAGAAAAGGATGAAGACATTCCATATGCAGAAAATAAGGAATGGGAAACTAATGACACATGCTTTGCAGAACCCCAAACGGAAGGAGAAGGGAAGAAAAATATAGCTTAAATTTCAAAAAGCCAGATTAGAAAAGAAATTTTGATTTTTTAATTGTAGTAACACTGCATTATAAAATTGTTATTGAAATTTTATTAGTAGTTTTGCCTACCTAGGCAGCTCATTAAAAATTACCAGTAAGTAGGAATTCATGCAGTGAAAATTTAGCTTCACATACCAACCTATTGCATAATCTTATGGCTGCTCACAGCTATAAAGAGAACAGTATTTTAAAGCAAAATGAATGTTTATATTCACTGAAGAGATATATTTCAGACATAATGAAATAAAGGTTTTGCTTAGCATGGTAATAGAAAGTGAGTAATAATCTTAAAAATTTCTATAATTGCAAAATTTTCAGTTCTACATTAATTTCTCAGATTAATATTTTATAATACAAAAATATTATTTATAAAATATTTAAGGCATTTTATTTTCATCATAATAAAATCAAATGGAGGAAATGTTAAGTTGAATTGTATTATAAAAATACACATGAAAAGAAATAAAAACAGTAATGCCTAGCCCCATAGGACTACATTTAAATACAAATTGTTATTTAAAAAAGCATTATAATAGCAGTTTAAAAGCACTGAGTATGAAGAGAAGCCTGAAAGAACACCATTGGTAATATAGCAAGAATATTGCATATGTCTAGGAGAGACGTTTTTTATGAAGTATTTATACTGCAATATTCTGGTCATCACTAGAAAACGATTCAATTAATTTCTCATTTCTCCATTATTTTTAAACTTAAAGATTCCACAGTAGCATTTTCATTTACTTTTAGCAAATTTCACTGTAGCTTCCTTTGAATCTTTGAAAAATAATTCTTGAAGGGTGTTTTCTATGTGTCTGTGCATGTGTATACAAAATACACATGAATGCAAATGTGGCCTATATATATATATATTCTGTGTGCATCTATATTAAAAAATTTAGTGTTTTGATGAGCAATATTTTTGAATAACTCTAGTTTTTTGCAAAATACCCTGGAATTATTTACAAATATAGCGTGTATGTCAAATAAACCTTTTGTTTTTTTTTTCCTGTCATATATATTGTTCAGCAAATTTTACTGTCTAGAACAAATATTAAAACAGTGAATTTCAAATTAAGAATTAGTAATTTTAAAATGCTGATTATCACATTGTGATGATTTAACAGTTACACTGATCAGCTTCTGGATTTATAGTGTTTACTGGTTTTATTAAGACAATATAATTAAATTCTATGAAAGAGCTTTTAGAATAATTACTATTATACAAGTTCTAATTAATAAAAAAAGCTCTAATAGTTATAATACTTTCAATAACTATTAACTTCAGGAGTAGTAAGAAGTAGTATTTCCCTCATTAACTCAAATAATGTGTAAAACTGTAAGGGACCAGAGTGTTTGTAACCAGCTTCTACATTTTGTTTTTCTGAGAAAGAATTCCTCACACTTGGAATTATGAGAACTTTCAAGAAGACAAGTGCACATGTACCTTCTCCCTTAACTGATAAATATCTTTATTATTTTGAAGATAATTCACTGAAAGGAATCCTTTGAAAAGAATTTCAAAAATCCTTTGAGTGTAAAGGTAAGAGAAGCAGGTAAAATGCATCTATTTTATAAAATACAAAGAAAATGAAGAATGGATAAAATCCTTTTGAAATAATGACTTAAGTGATAGCTGATTATTTAGAATACTGTAATAGTTGTATACCAAATGGTAACTTTGTAATGAATGTTTTATGAAATGAATATAATTGCAGTGGGGTTAAAAGACTATCTAGATGAGTACGGGGAAACATTCCTCTCCAGAAACTGAATTTTATGTGCAGTTTTCATGATATTTTCACAATTGCCAACTAATTTATTGGTGCTTAATTTGCATGTGAAATGTATGGCATTTTGGAAAAAGTATAAAAGACTACTATGTTCAGTCTAATTCAACAAGTATTCATGGACTCACTTATGTATTCAAAGCACTATAAAAAATACAGAAGAGATAATGAAAACTGCCCTAGCCCTCAAGCAACTTTTAAACTACTAGGGATGACACTTGGCACCATTAAATAAGCAATTAATTGCTAAAACAACTGGTGCAAAGAATGGGTACTCAGAAATTTCAGATTAGAGAGAAATAAAAACTTCCTTGAATGATGAGGAAGTTCATGAAAGAGAACTGCGTTTTTGCTGTCACACATAATTTAAGAAAAATTATATTCAGCCAACATTTTATCTTCATGTGTGTGGACATTTTGTGCTATAGTAAAGAACACATAAAAAACTGAACATATATTCAGATATTTTATAATCCAGGAAAACAATTTCACAAATAATGGTAACATAAGACAGGGTATTGTATGTTTTAAATAAAAACACATACAACAGCAGTATAACAAAGTTCAGAGAAGGGAGTTATCTCAATTAAATAAAAAGATTCAGATAATAAAAAAAGCATGATATTTATAACATGGCATTTCAAATGTTGTCAGAGGAAAGGTCAACATTTTAGCTATCTGTAACAGAGAGAAGTGGCTAGGAACAAACAATAGGAAAAAAAGCTCTATGGGCAGGAAAAACACAAGGTCTTTTTGACATAAATAATGATAAATAAATGCAGAAAATGGAATAAATTGCCACACTGAGGATTGGTATGAAGAAATCTACAGCAGTGCGCTTACTCTTCTAGCTATGAAAAGATATTGAAGTTCTGAAATCACTTGAGTCATGATTTAGATATATTAGTGGAGCAGAAAGTTTTATGGATGAAATGAAATAGGAGTATAGAAAATAGAAGGAATTTTTTTTTAACCNCCTATGTATTTTGGTGCTTTCTCTTCAGGCATATACACACTGAGAATTGTTAGATCTTGGATACTTGACCAATTTATCATTATGTAATGTCCCTCTTTAGCCCTTATAATTTTCTTTGCATTTTTTGGTCTAACATTAACATAACTAATCAAGCTTCCTTCTGATTAGTGTTAATATGGATTATATTTCCATATCCATTTCCTGATCATCTACATGTGTCTTTATATTTTAAAATGTTTGTAAATACTTGGAATATTTGCTTGAAAATTTATTCAGTCTTACTATGATTGGGCAGTATGATAGAAAAGTGTTCTTTTTTTAGTTGCAGGATATGTGTTTATAAATTAAATATTATACATACTTGCTTTTTGTATCAATAAGTCAAGTAATTCAACATCCATAAACCTCAATTTTAAGATTTGGTCAAATGAGAGTTATAATAATAATGACAATGATAACTATGACTTTTGTCATAACATACAACTGAAGTAACTGCATATAAATGGAATGAAATCTCACTTAAGGAAATACTGATTATGGCTGATACAATAATTAAAATGAATAACCCAGACCTATCAAACTGTTACTTATATACATGCCAAGTAAAGTCAACAATTAAAATGAGTTTGACTCTATCAAATACTACATTCTGCTTCCATGATTAAAAGAATTTAAGTAAAAGCAAAAGACCACTATTTTATTAAAGTGATCTCTTTTGGTATTAAATTTATAAAAATAGCTTATCTTCACATTTGTCTTATTTTGATATGCATATAGATTCACCAGAGACAGCAGAAACTAATTGTAATTCTAGTGTTTAGGAGAAAATAATCTCTGTTATTTAAAATAGGAATAGCATTGAATGACATAAACCCATATTCATTAGAAGTTATAATCATTACCATTTTCTTCATATTTATTAGAATCTGTTGGAGAAGGGCCTCCCTGGTGGCGCAGTGGGTTAAGCAACACACTATGAAGCAAACCGCAGCCACTGCAGCACGAGTTCGATCCCTGCTGCCGGCCAGGGAGG
>JAGFMF010012069.1:9877009-9896446 GCA_019455555.1 Galemys pyrenaicus | reverse complement strand
GATCCCTGCTGCCGGCCAGGGAGGGGACCCACATCGCACAGCAGACCTCTCCTGCAGTGCCCGCTGCTCCCCTAGGCAGTGTACTTCAATTGATCTGCCTGTTCTGCTTTCTGCTCACTGTGGTGAATCCTCTCACCCCCTAACACCTCTGGCCTGTACCCCAGTGCTTGTATGCATAAGTAAATAAATCTTTAAAAAAAAAAGAATCTGTTGGAGAAAAATAAGAGATTCTTAGGAGTCATACGAATTTGGAAGAATGAAAACAGGGCTTGTAGGTCATTAGAGTAAAAATTGTTTAGTCATTGCAACCTAATGAGAAACAATGGTAGGGATTTATATTTCTATGGCATAAATCAAGTAAATTTGAAAAGCACACATTTGCAAAAAATAGTATCTCTAATCGTTCATCTCTAAAATGACCATGTTAATACCTACGTCTACTTTTTAATAAGTATGTGGTGAAACACTAATTAGAAATGATTTTGAAATATGGAAAATGAAAAGCATTTATAATGATCATTTAAAATAGACAATATAGGGGGCCTCTCTCTATATATAGGTGGCCTGGGGGTTAAGTCTCAGCACTGCCACCACTATGGCCTGAGTCAGAGTTTGATCTCCTGTCACTGAGTTAACCCACATATGACATAGCAGACTTCTGCTGTCTTGCCTGCTGCTCCGTTCACCAGTGTATTTCAGTAGATCCACCTATTCTATTACCCACTCTGTCTCTGGCAAATCCTTTCACCTCCCTGCACCCCTGGGCTACACCACAGTTCTTCTACACCAAAAAAAAAGGGGGGGGCAATATATCTTGGAAAAATATAAGTTTGTATTTTCCAATCTCAAGGATCATTGTTTTTAGAATTAAATATATTGGCTCAAAGGACAACAATGTCACCAAAATTAATTTGATTAGTTGCATCTTTCATGTAAACTACAAAGACAGAAATTATACATTAGGCAAACCAGATAGTTCTTTTAATGTTTTCATCCTAAAACTAAACTTCTTTTTCTTTTTATTTAACACATTTAATCAAATTTTTATTAGTGATGTTGGTTTACAATACTCTCTGAGATTTGAGATTAAATAGCATCTCAGCTACATTTTCTTAAATAAGATTTTAGAAACATATTGCTATTATAAATGGTAAAAATTTACGAAGAGCATCCAAATTAAGTAACAGTAATTTTTAGAATATATGGCTTTCTCTATATCTGCAAATGTTTACTTTTCACCTTAGGACATAAAACAAATTATCACAGTTCTTAAATGTTTAGATCAGTAATGTTTTTACCATTACATGTCAATTATAATTCATACTATTTTAATTTTTTTAAGTTAGAAAAGATTATTATAAATAGATGATAATTCAAATACATGATTAAGATCTCTGGTTAAAATGGTAGATCCCTTCTAATTTTCTAATGGTTTCTTTGCCAATTTCAATATTAGACATTACTAATTTCAGAATGTATTTTCTTTCATATAGATGATTATACTTATGGACAACCATAGTTAACTTAAACATTTATGTTTATATGATACTGCTTTGAAACATGCATTTCTTATTCAAGCAAGCTGCCCTATGTCCCTAGCCTGATGTAGTCACCTTGAAATTTAAGACTGAAATACAACCAGTGATATTTCACACAGTATAAAATCCATTCTCCACATGTCTTACATTTTTCTTCCTCATCTCTGGTTTATTTTTCGGGTCCCTTAATCCTGAATCTCTCCTTTGTATCTTACCTATTGTGTAAACTATTCTCACACTGAATGAAGTCAACTGTCTCCTTCCTGGACAATGTTGGCAGCTCCAAATTGATACTTTATTAAAGAGAGCAATTTAGTTCTTTGATGGGCTTGGAGAAAGCGCCCTAAAGATTTCTTCAATTGACTTTACAGCAGACTAACAAGGTGTTTTCTTTAAAAAAGAGTCAGATATCTGAGATTTAGGAAGCAAACAACTCTCTGCCAGCTGTAACTTCAAATAGCATTTTTCTCAGCTATGTATACATTATAATTTATTAATTCAATGACACCTTTGATGGTAGAAGGTATCATAGAATTAATGGCAGCTATAATTGGGTAAAAGAATAGACCCGACACTAGAATAAATTTTCTTACATTAATTATAAAACACACACAATTACAAAATGCGTAGGTGAAAAAAGTTTGTATGCACCATGTAACTATGTTTATTGTAGATACTACATACATGAGCTCATATTTTAATGTAGCAATTTTATGAGGCATATGCCATATCCATTTTACTAATGAGAATATTAAAACCCTAGGTGAAAGTGAATTGCCCATGTTCTCTCAAATCCTAACTGAGGGTAGAATTTATCATGAATCTTCTCACACCCATTCCAGAAATCTTTCTACGACACTATTAGAGTAACTAAGAAAGTACCAAACAGGTAGGAGCTAAAGGAAAACATCTATATTAGCTAAACACAAAGTGATAAGGGCATTTATAATCACTAGGAAATGTAATGTTAAGAAGATGTAGCATAAAAACTTGAAAAAATTTGTAATTTCTGATAATTATTAAATAAATGTTTCATTAAGGGTGGAAGACATAAAATGTTTGGTTATGAAAGGGAAAAGCTAAGGTGAATATTATTGGAAAGGTCATTCTATCTAAAAGATATAATACATGCTCATTTTGTACAATTTTTAATTGTTCATTTATTTTTTTTAAAGATTTATTTATTTATGCGTACAAGCACTGGGGTACAGGCCAGAGGTGTGGGGGGTGAGAGGATTCACCACAGTGAGCAGAAAGCAGAACAGGCAGATCAATGGAAGTACACTGCTGAGGGGAGCAGCGGGCACAGCAGGAGAGGTCTGCCGCGCCATGTGGGTCCCCTCCCTGGCCGGCAGCAGGGATCGAACTCGTGCTGCAGTGGCTGCGGTTTGCTTCATAGTGTGTTGCTTAACCCACTGCGCCACCGGGGAGGCCCCTAATTGTTCATTTATATATAGACCACAAATCATCAATTTTCACATTGATGTTCTCGCATATACTTCTATCATCACTGGAGTGATATATCACTATAAAAGTTGCTATATTTTATGCTACCTTTTTCATTTATCAATAGCATCCTTCAAGGATGTAGTAAAAAGAAACTCATTGGTAGCTTATGCTTTTATGTTTCTAGGAGAAAAATGCATTTGTAAAAAAACCCACATGATTTATAATGATTGAGTTACCTTATAATGCTGATGTCGAGAAATACTTTGCCTCTATCTAAAACATTCTTTAATATGATTATAGTCTGAAAATATGTTATGGTATTCATAAAGGAGAAGTATAGCTTTAAAATCATCACCTTGTAGTGATTGCTAAAGTTCTTCCAGTTCTGTAACAGTGTTTCTAAGTTCCTGAATTGGAAATATAATTTCCATTTGAAGGTAAAAATCTTGATGAACACAGAAAATAGACTCTTCAAACTGATTGAATATAAGAGATCCAAACCATGTCGTGAAAACTGATTGATCCTAACTAGGGGACCTAGAAGGGGTTCCTCAGCTTACCCTTTGCATTAGGCGTTAAATATAAGAGTGAGATAACTTATCCATAGTAAGGAGAAGGCATGGGGATTCCCGTGTGACCCAAATCTCAGGGTCCTGAGAGAACTGAAATCAAGACTGATTACTCTGGCTCTGCTGACTTCCAGGCTGAACACTCCATTATATCATTATCAGACATAATAACAGTTTCTTGTCAAGTCCACCCAGGCAACTAGAAAAAAAAAATCACGAAACATGCATGCAGATTTTTAAAATATAGTCAGTTTACAGAGAAATGCTTAAAGTGAACTAAACTTTGTCATCCACCTAAATATATTTTAGTATAGAAGTCTGTATTATTCCCTTGAATTCAGTCACTGACAATACAATGCCAAATGATGAATGAAGAGGAAGAGTCATCATGAGTGGCAGACTACCGGAAGGATATATCCCAAAAGGCTGTTCAGAATTCTATATTTCATAAGCCCAAAGAGACTCCCTATGGACAACCATTATTTCACTGTTAATGGTTACAAAATGTTATGTTTTGTGTTGTGATATAAAGTCTTGCCCCCACATTATATTTACGCACTTTGAAAATAAATGTTTATAAAAGGTAATATAAAATAATACAATTTTCAATGCATGGAAGTCAATTTTTTATCACACATATATTGAGCAAAAAGAGGAGAAATTAGACTAAAAATATTCAGAAACTGTAATGGGAACAAAAAAAATATCAAGAACCAAGTATTTCACTGAGTTCAGTTTTAAATTAAATACTTCCAAGCACCTTATGAAATTGAAATAGTTTATACTTTTAAAACATGTATTTAATATTTCAGGATGGACTGTTCTCAAGTTCTCACGTGTTTCTTCTAAAATGCATCCTTAACTGTATTCTTAAATGTGTCTCATCCCCATGTCACATCTCATATTGCACATTTCAGTTTATTTTACAGTATAGGCTATTTTTCTTTCACAAACTCAAAATTTTCTTATTCTCAGCCATTCCTTAGTAACTGTCTATTCTCCTTGTGTGGGACTCCCCAAACTTAGTGCAAAGGGGTCTTTGCTGGACACTATACAAAAGGCACAGGCTAGCATCCTGTTGTGCTAATTATAGAGGTTCTTATTTTTGATGTAAGAAACAACAATGCCTAGTTAGCCATGATACAGTACACCTGCTTATCTTGTTAGATGTAAGATACCTAGCTGAATGGTCTAGAAATAACAGCTCAAAAATTCTATCTGCCTGGATATATATTTGACTAACTTTTCTGAAGAAAAGTTATCATTTAGTATTATTTTTGTATTCATATAAGATAAAAGCTGTTTTTGTCCTAATTAATTTCCCATGTTTCCATCTTGGTTATTACAGATTTTTTAAAGCCACTGCATCAGTTTATACTCCTCTCTCTTTTACGCATTTAAGGACTATAGATAGAAATCTTTCTAAAGTACTTCAAAGCCCAAATTTATTCAAAATCTACTCTTCAGAATAATCAGAAAAACATATTAAAAGTGTATTCAAAAGGAGAGAAGCAATTGAAGATTGCAATAAAACCTAGTTTATAATTATTTATTTAAAGGTCATTTTCATCTGATTTCCCCAGTGGCTAACAGAGAACAGAGCCCTTCAAATCCCAGCAATAATTATGCAGAAGGACAAAGTGCACTAAAGTTCTTGATATTGGGTACTGCGGGGAACAATTTTGCCCTCAGAGACACATTTTCTGCCATATATAAATTCATAAAAAGATCTTTCAATTCCTTTGAACTAATTTCTGTTGCCATTTTAATAGTCTCTCAGCTATATTTAACAGTTCAGAAATCTATTTCCCCTGATTTTATCGACTGTGACAATATTAATCATTTTTATTTAATAATTTCAAAACTCAAGAGATCTTGAGTATATTATGTAGACACATTCAAATACATATTTCTTGTGAAACTGATGCTACCTAACTTCAAAAATAAACAACCTGTGTTCTTAAAGTAATTTTACATGGGAGTCATATACTTTTACATGGAAAATAAAGCAATTACCATCAACATAAATAATGGGCAGAGCCAAAAAAATTAATAAACTTGAAAACAGTATCACTGGAGAGTTGTTCTAAATTCACAACAGCAGAGAAAAAAGAAAAAAAATGTGCCAAAGAGGCATCTACCTAAATGCACATTATTACTTACTTTCAGCAGAATCTTGACTTTTTAGAGTTGAAAGAAGACATACAGCAAAGAATTCTAACCTTTTCAAAAGTAGAGACTTCTCAACATCTAATTAATGCTATGGGCCCTCTCTTTAAAAAATGTACACATCAAATATACTTAAAATTTTAACTGTAGTTGGTTTTAAGAAAACCTGAAGATCTTTTAATAAGATTATATGTAAGGATAAAGAAATCCTTGCCTTAGATTCAAACAGTTCATATAATCAATATATATATATATATATATACACCAGATTTTTAACATATACAATATTATCTTATCTTTTTTTGACTATCTCTAGTGTCAGGAAATTTACTGTCATATGACAGACTTGATATTTTTTTAATTATAATTGTTCTAAAATTTCTGTCTTCTATTTAACTGACATGTGATTCTGTAAAATTCTATCCATCACCACTGAGTTCTGAAATCCATAGTAATATAGAATAAACCCTTTTTCACAGTATAGACTTCATATAAGTATACAGCTATCACAGCTTCTCAGGTTTCTTCTTGTTCATGACAAATATCTGCCAAACCTTCAATCAATCCTCACAAAACTAGGTTTTAAAATCCCTAAAAATTCTGACTGTCTTCCACTGAATGTATCCAGTTTGATAATGTCCTCTTTAAAATACAGCAAACAAAGATAAATCCACATGTGATTTGATTGAATAAGTGCCTATTTTCCTTACTATGTGGAATCAAAACATGAAAGTGGGAAATTGTTTATCCTCTTCTCCCAAACCTAATTCTTAAGGATGGATGAGATTCAGAAGGATCAAATATTGAAAGTGAAATGAGAATCTCACCTATGCAACTGTCAAGGAGTTTGAGGCAGAAGAAGATTATGCTATTAGCCTCCTACCCCCTCCTTAACAATCTGTGCATGAATCTCAGGGAAACAGGGAAAACATATCACTAAAGTTAAGTAAAATGTTTACAGATCCATTACATCGTACCTTAAGTAATGAAAAATTGTATTCACAGAAGTAGTTGGGATGGAATTTTGAAAATAAAATTAAAAATTTCCAGTGTTCATTCGGACATTAGATGTAGGGTACAGGCATGGTACAGAAATTGCCAGATAAAATGTCCTCAAGGTTATCCTTTACTTTTTCTACTTTGGTACTCACCAAGAGAATTTCTGATCATTCATTTACTTCTTGAGGGTCCAAGCCTGGAAATGAGATGCCCTCGGCATAAAATATTAGCTTCACAGTCACAGAAATCTAAGTCCTATCCTCTTACTACCACCAATGTTACAGAATTTACTGATAATGATGACTCATTTAGTTTAACTCCATTAAAAACCTGAAGAATATTGCCTCTTTTTTTTTTAAAGATTTATTTATTTATGCATACAAGAGCTGGGGTATAGGCCAGAGGTGTGGGGGGGAGGGGTGAGAGGATTCACCACAGAGAGCAGAAAGCAGAACAGGCAGATCAATGGAAGTACACTGCTGAGGGGAGCAGCAGGAACAACAGGAGAGGTCTGCCGCACCATGTGGGTCCCCTCCCTGGCTGGCAGCAGGACTCAAACTCATGCTGCAGTGGCTGCAGTTTGCTTCATAGTGCATTGCTTAACCCACTGCGCCACCAGGGAGGCCCTGAATTGTGCCTCTTTTATTAGGTCATATCTTTTTCATATTGCATATTTTGAGTTGAATCTTGAACACAAAGACAGAACATTTATCATATATATGTGACTGATTTTGTTCTGGAACAAACATCACCAATCAAGTTGTTTAGGTACAAGCTTAGCACTATATATACTAATAGTTCTAGTAAACAAATAAACAAAAAATGGTGGTGCTGGGAGATGACGTTGAAATCTTTCTCAGTATCCAAACGTTTTGAGAAAGTCTTTCAGTTTTATCATTCATAAAGTTCATTCTTATTCTCATTAAAACCATGAAAAAGTATACTGAATAAAACAAGAGTGAGCCAGGCCTATAAAGATACTGATACAATTTGATAGGTGATACTAGGAATCACTGGCCTTTGTATAAGTTTCCAGAGGTTGCTAGAACAAATTCCTACACATGATCACTAAAACAACAGAAATTTACTCTCTTACAATTCTTAAGCTTCTGCAACTCCTGGGATGGGTTTATTGGGCTTACAATTATTTCCAGGACAGAGAGCCTCATCTTCAACAGAATATTAACATTATCAACTTCAGAGAAAACAAGAACTGACAAGAGGTTTCTATTTTTTTATTCTTTGCTTATGGGTTACACTTTCTTTTTGTTTTCCATTTTCCACCCATTTTCTTTACATGATAGCCTGCCAAGTTGAGTTCCACCTGCACCCACATCAGACATGAAGACAAAAGCCACTTGGATTATGCTTAATAGCTTCCACAATTGCATAAGATGGAGTTCAGTATATAGGGGTGAGAGCCATGGACATTCATCAAGGAACTTCCAGCACTATTCCAGGTGGATTTCAAAATCTATGGAGGAGTGATGCTTTTGTGGCTTTTACTCCCATCATCCCCTAATGAATAGGGAAGTCAGCAGCACTAAAATTAGACCTGTATCACTATTATATCTTTAGTGTATTGTAGATTTTTGTATTAGATTAGTATCAAGCATGCCAGGCTAGTTTCTTGCATTTTAAAAAAAAAAACCAGATAGCTTTTAGCAATATCTCTACAAGTATCTTGATTATTTTGAAAATTGATGTCCTCTTACAGATGTGTTATAGTTTCCTGTGACAAAGAAACTGTAAGGAAATAGGAGTAGTGTGGATTAACTTTCCCTTTTTTATTCTCTGGTAACATTAAGACTTTCCCCTTCTAAACAGTGCTTTTCTTCTACTTTCTAAACATAATGAAATAACTCTTATTTTGCTGTGATACTTTATCATAACCCTGAATTCATTTGCTGCTGTTGGGGTTTTGGTTTGTTCGTTGGTTAGGTTATTGGTTATAGTTATTTGATTTGTCGGTATCTATACAATAGCTAAAAACTTCATACCATACTTTTCATAGCATCTATTGTTGACACAAGTGATAAAACACATAACTACAAAATTAAGTCTTTTGAGTAAATAGCTTCCAGAACATTTCAGGCATTTTTTATTCCCTCAGATTCTTCTTCATTTCTGGTTTTCAAAACCTAGCAATTCATGTATAACTAAAGTAACTCAAATCCCCTATTTTTCTCCTTTGTTATTTCCAATGTTCTTTTTTTTTTTTCCAAAAAAAGCTTCTTTCCTTTCTGTGGAGTTAATACCTTACCTCTTGGGCCTCCCTGGTGGCACAGCGGGTTGAGCGCCACACTTTGAAACATCCATAGTACAGCAGTGCAAGTTCGATCCCTGTCCAGGATGGGGACCCACAATGCACAGTAGACCTCTCTTGTCTTGCCCCTGCTCCCCTCAGCAGTGTATTTCAGTCAATCTGTCTGTTTTGCTCACAACTCTGTCTCTGGTGAATCCTCATACCTCCTGCGACTCTGGTCTGTACCCCATTTCTTGTATGCATAAACAAAAAAAATATTTTTTAAAAAATACCTCTTCTTTCTATTCACATTTCTATTGCTTACCATACTTATCTTCATAAACTCGTATTCTTTCCTGTTCCCAATAACCATCCTAATGAAATCATTGTGCTCCTTAAAAATATGCTCAGGAAAATATGATATCTAATTTAAAGTCTTCATCTGAAGGTTCAGGCTATTCTGTTGTTTACTATAATTTGATAATAAATGTCTACCCATTAGTCCACATAATGAACTATATACTACTTACATTTAGTGTATTTTAGATTTTATTTATTTATGCATACAAGAGCTGGGGTACAGGCCAGATTCCAGGGAGGTAAGAGGATTCACCATGGGCAGAGCTGGGAACAGAACAGGCAGATCCACTGAAACACACTGCTGAGGGGAGCAGCAGGAACAACAGGAGAGGTCTGCTGCGCCATGTGGTTCCCCTCCCTGACCGGCAGCAGGGATCGAACTCGTGCTGCAGTGACTGCGGTTGCTTCATAGTGCATTGCTTAACCCACTGCGGCACCAGGGAGGCCCCTATTTCAATTTTTTTTTACTACATTTCTCCTAGGTTATTTTTATAGGCTCTACTTCCTACTCTGAACTTTACCCATACTGATATAAAACCTGACAAACATTTTCAGGCTAATATTTAGTCTACAACAATAGTCCTTAAAAATTGTCAGTTTATAAAAAAAATTGCCAGTTTATGATATGAATTGAATACTCAACATATTATCAAGTTAACATGATAATGAGATCAAAACTCAGCCTAAAATGAAAAATCTACTCCAAATACACTAAAGGTAAATTGAAGTTAAAACTAAAAGAATGCCCCAAATAAACATATCATCTCCGAACTAGTTGCTGACCACTCTGGAGAGACTGCTTTTAGAGGTTCTGATATAAAGTTATTCTATGTGATCTTACATAATATTTTTGCTCGTAAAATGGAAAAGAAGAATAACAGCATTTAATTAGATTTTGAAGTGAAGGGAAATTGAAAAACACTGTGGAAAACTCCTGAGGGAAAAAAAAAAACAATATAGAGAAACTAAGAGAGATTACCAAATGGGCAGGAAATGAGAGTAACTGCAAAAAAAAAGTGCCTGGATAAGAAAATTAGGTCATTTTCAAAGATTTTGTTCTCATAAGTTTGCCAGGAACAATGTTCTGTGCTAGGTATTAGAATAAGGGGGAAAACACAGGTTCTACCCAAAGGACATCATGGTCTTATCTTGAAGTGATGAGAAGGATAGAGGCCTTAAAACTAAAATTTTAATACATCTTGCCACATGCCTAGCAATGAGTAAGAGTTAGCTTTTGATATTATAAACCAAGACCTTCAATATTCACTAAACATTGACTATACCTGTTGGGGCATTTCAATTTTAACTTAGTCTTGCTCTATTAGGAGCAGTAGTAAAAACAAACACCATAAAGGACAAATATTAATGGGTACTCCCTGCCTCAATGCCCTAGAATTCTAAGATCTCAATAAATTTTAGATGTTACAAATTTGCAACAAACAACCAATACATATGTCAGCATCACTGAACAGATAAAATATTTCTGAATAAAAAATTTCTCTAGCATATTTTTGGATGATGGATTCAAAATGATAATTTTGATGAAGAAAACTGTATTCACCATTTCCTTTAAGTTGTGCTCTATCTTCAAACATACAGAAATAAAAACAAAACTATGTATTTGTGAAACTGGGGAAATTCTTGGTGATGTATAACCAGAAAAAACACAAAAATCAATTTGATGATAATGCAGAGATCATAATTCAGATGACATTAATCGCCACCTAAACTTCCATTTCGTGTACACCCTTACTTATCATAATCTATACTCCTTGATCACACTATTGTTCTCCACAAAGTATTGCACTGTTTTCTCATCTTACTTAAGACAAAATCTAGAGTCGTTAACTCAACCCACAGCACTCTATGATTTGCATCCCCACTTTCCTCAGTCTCTATGACCTCATCTCATTTTTTTTTTTCAGTCAGTCACCAGGTCCCAGTAACAGAGGTCTCTTCACCATTTCTCCAATTCATTCTGTCTATCACTGCCTCAGGGCTTTTGCAATTGTTCTTTCTGACAGGGTTTTCCTTCAGATACTTCTGTGACTGACTCTATAAAAACTTTCATGGCTCTGCTCAAACAGTTTTATCAGAAAGAGCTTTCCTCAGTATTTGTGAGAGTACTGTGTATTAAAATATCATGTAAAGATTATGTTACCTGATAAAGACATTTAAAAATAGAAAATACTAAAATAAGATAAACATTAACATCATTGCAGGTAAAATACATTTAAAATTGCAAGACTGAAGAGCAAATATTTAATATTTAAAAGTTACCATTGTTAAAATGACATTTTAAAACTTGGAAAACATTAATTTCCTTATCTAATAGTATTGATTTAACAAAGAGATATCTACCAGCAAAATGTCACTGGAGGAGACATTCCGCAGAATATGCCTACCTTCCCTTCAGAGAGGTGGTACAAAAATGTTAGTGTCAAACACAGTTTGGTAGAACTTTCTTGGCATGACTGAACAGCAAGATGATTAATTCAAGGGCATTTAAAACTCTAAACGGCCCAAAAATAATTTATTGGAATGTTGAAAATGCAGAGAATAATATCAAAACAACAGAGATTTCACACTAGTTTATGCAACCTCACTTCAGTGTTAAGGGGACAGTGTTAAGCACATGATCAAGAAGTAAAGTACTCAAGTTGTTTGCTCTGACAAGCAAGACTAAAACAAATATTTCCTTCAATGCAAAAGACTAGAGTAACATGGATAATGGAATCAGATATGTTCTGAGTGAGATTGTAAAGAACTTGCTGTGAAAAGCAGAGTATTAGGGGTACTCAAAAGTTATTTTCAAGTTTCCCACACATAAATACATACATGATGGCTAATAAGCAGAGGTAAACAGGAAGAACACAGAAAATATGGCAGTGGCAAGAAATTTGTTTTCATCATTTGAAAGAGTTATCAAATAACATTTGTCAAAAGTCAAGGAGGTCATAAAAGTTACATGATAAATTGTATCACTAAATGAGAAGAGCTAAAGGCTTGGTTGTTAGGAGACAGAGACCTGCATCCCATAGGAAATGACCACTAACAAATGATTCAATTCTTTTTGAAAGGTCTTCTGTATTGCAAGAAGACTAAAAAGATTTTAGTTAAATTGAACTTTCCCTATATCAAGATGTATTTCCCTGGCAAGATTATTGGTTTTTTTAGAAATGACTAAATGTCAAATCATGAAGAAAATTTGATGACACATGTAAATCCAGGCTCAGGTGCGTGGTTATAAATGCCAGACAGAGTTTTCTAGGGTGCCTCCCCTAATAGGTCTTTACTTTCTCTTTATTTGGCAATGCAAGCTCTTTTAGTATTGCTTACACAAATCTCTCAAGGCTGCAAACTATTAATCTTTGGGAAAACTCACTACAAAGACTTCTCTTTAAGAGATGAAAATGTTTAATGTTTTCAGCATGAGTCCAGCATTACTACAGGAGAGTATATCATAGAGGTTTTGAAGCATTGGATCAAACTTCACAGATAAGCAATGCATTCCTCTTACACAGCAAGTCAAAGAGAAAAGGGCATGCATAGGAGTCAAAGAGTTGGTAACGGTGATTGAAGTTTCACTACAAATAAGATCTCGCATCCTTCCTTTTAACCATGAAAGCATCGTAGATATTATTAACTTATCTCTCCAAACTGGGTAAACACTTTATAAATTTGGGTTCTTTCAAAACCAAAGTCTGAGATAGAGATTTTAAAATAGGTATTATGTTTGGGAAAAGATCTAAGGGAACAAAATGAGTGGGGAAGACATAGCCAATATATGGGGGAAGGTGAAAAAGGATGTAGTAACAAGGGTTTTGCCTGTTGTATTTTTGTCGTTGCTGTCTTTTCTGAAAGCAACCGAGGCATAAGCCAAAGGCAGTACTCTAAGGTATCAGGGAGTATACACCATAAGACTGCCTCACTGGAAGTTGAAATGACTAGGTCGGCTGAAGTGACTGGCAGCATATATTCACTGATTTCCATCCTTCATGGATTGTCTAGGGAAAGGTGCATGGGCTTCAAAACCCAACATGGTCGGTCTGCCACTTAGCAGCATCAAAGTCCTAGAGAAACCTTTCAAATGGAAGAGGAAAAAAAAAAAAAAACAGATGCAGTGGCTTCCAGTGTAAACACTCAGCGTGCTAGAAATTGTCCGTAGCTGCAAACAAACTTACTAAGACAACAAAATACCGGGAGGAACATCAATAATAATTTTTGCTACTTTTTAAATGATTTTTCAAATTTGTATTTAAAATATAATAATATGTACTGTATTCCAAAGAGATGAGTAATTAAAATCACTTTTTACAAAACGTATTTGTTTTTCTCCTCTATTACTTCAAATTGGGGCTAATCTGACAAAGTAGTAACAATTTGTTGCTAGAGAAGATAAGTTAGCTAAGAGAAAGGCTCTAATGTTTCTACTGTCGAAATAGAATTCTTTGACAATACATTGGACATGATTATTTTCTTCATTTTGGAAAACACTTTCTCACCTATACTTATAAAGACCCTAACAAGAACTTGAAAGTGAAGTGCAAAATGATGCATTTTTAGTCATAGGAATATTGAAATTCTAGAGTGTTTCAAGCATGATTTATATATCAGCCATTTTAGACTTACTGCCACGTAAAATTTAGAAACCAACATCTTTTAGAAAAGAAAGAGATTCACTTTTTTTTCCATATTGTTTTGGTTTGATCAGAGACTAATCAGGTGCTCACACAGATCACACATGCACTTCTCCAACACATACACACACAAACCACCTAAACACACGCAATTTTATACTTGACCTCATAATTAGTAAGATTTAGTGGTAATAAAAATGCAATATCCTGCTGAAAAAGTCCAATGATAGGAGTTATTTAAACCTGGAATTCAGGGCCTCCCTGGTGGCGCAGTGGGTTAAGCAACGCACTATGAAGCAAACCGCAGCCACTGCAGCACGAGTTCGATCCCTGCTGCCCTCCAGGGAGGGGACCCACATGGCACAGCAGACCTCTCCTGCTGTGCCCGCTGCTCCCCTCAGCAGTGTACTTCAGTTGATCTGCCTGTTCTGCTCCCCGCTCTCTGTGGTGAATCCTCTCATCCCCCCCAACACCTCTGGCTTGTACCCCAGTGCTTGTATGCATAAATAAATAAATCTTTAAAATAAATAAACCTGGAATTCAAAGAATGTTTAGACAGCCCATAACCGCAGCAAGTGTGTAAACCTTGCTAATATTTACAAAGTGAATTCATAAAATGTATTTCTGATATTGAAAACACCAGAAAATCAAAATACATGTTTTTCCTGTATTTCAGTATTAAAAACCTTGAAGATTTATGACTGGAATGATTAGCTGTATATAGGCAAGAAAAGTATTAGGAAGGAAAATACTGTTTGGTTTCATTTGGGTATACTGCATCTTGTTAACGTAGGAGCAAATTATTGTAATTAAAAACTTTTAAGACACAGAAGACTAGCACTCTCTTAGGTTTCCACAAGATGTGCAAAATAGTATGGGTCAGTTTTATAGATGAAAGCTTTATTATTCTCATCTGTTTTCTAATTTTTTTTAAGATTTTATTTATTTATGTATACAAGAGCTGGGGTACAGGCCAGAGGCACAGGGCAGGGGTGAGAGCATTCACCAGAGACAGAGTGGGGAATAGAACAGAACAGGCAGATTGATGGAAATACACTGCTGAGGGGAGCAGCGGGCAAAGCAGGAAAAGTCTGCTGCGGAAGCCCCAGAGTGAGGAACTCAACCCTCTGCGCCACCAGGGATGCCCCTTTAACTGTACGTACAAAATATTTTATGGTAATTTTCTAGATTTTTGTGTACAGTTTTTTTTCTTTTAAAAGATATTTGTCCTTGCTGAAATTATGAATTGTTTAAAGTAAAGATAGCTTTATTTAAAAAGCAACTTTTGATGGTATCTATTAGATCTCGAGAATCACAAATATAATTGATAACTGAAATAGATAAATAGTAAGCCAAGAATACAAAAGCAATTGTATATGGGATACCAATAAGAAAACAGACATTTTAAGTTATTTTATCATTTACATATAAGTTATAAACAGATTTACTAGCGACTACAACTAATTTATGTTAAATTTATTTAAAAGTAACTCAAAGTTTGAAATTCTTAGACCAAAAGTATTTTTTTTCATGTATCTGAAACTTTTTTTTTGGATTTGTAAGCATATTAGGAGGTTGTCTAAGTTATTACCTTGCTGATAAGGGGAATTCACTGTAAATTACACTGTTTTGGTAATTCCAAATATGTCCTTTGATGTCAATTCTGAATCAGACTGGCCAGGCTTATTTTGAGATACATGAGCTCTAGAGGTGTGCAAATTTAAGGTAACCAGTTTATAATCACAAAGCAATGAAGTCATACCCTGAATACATGAGGGGAAAATTTTTCTGAAAGGAAAAGATTCATATCATCTTATTTGTGTTTCAAAATTTGATTTCTACAATTAATTCATTAAAGGAAAGGGAGTTAACGCAAGTATTTGTGAGGTATATATGTGTAAGTGTATGTGGTGGTGGGAGAGGTGTTGCTCTATAAGGAATTCTGGTTTCTTTTAATATAGAATGGTATTTAGTATTTATGTCCAAGTATTAGCTGTGTTCATTGCAACCGTACTTCATTACTTTTTGCATAAATACCAAAATTTAAATTGCTGGTGACTAGGTTGCATGTATATTCAATTTTATAAGACAGTGCTGAATAGTATACTGAAATATTGACAATATTTTACACTTCCACTAGCAATTGAGAGCTCTGGTTGCTTTATAGGGTTATTATTGTCACTGAAATTAATTCTGCATGTTTGGAAGAATTGATGTTTTAAAAAAACTATTTTAAAATCATTGAAAATGACATATCTTTCCATATAATTAGGTTGTTTATAATATTTTTTCAGCAATGCTTTGTAGTTTTTTTTTTTTAAAGATTTATTTATTTATGCATACAAGCACTGGGGCACAGACCAGAGGTGTGGGGGGGGGGTGAGAGGATTCACCACAGAGAGCAGGGAGCAGAACAGGCAGATCAACAGAAGTACACTGCTGAGGGGAGCAGCGGGCACAGCAGGAGAGGTCTGCTGTGCCATGTGGGTCCCCTCCCTGGAGGGCAGCAGGGATCGAACTCGTGCTGCAGTGGCTGCAATTTGCTTCGCAGTGCGTTGCTTAACCCACTGCGCCACCAGGGGAGGCCCAGCTTTGTAGTTTTAAGTATACAGTCCATTTGGAGCTATCACTATTGGTATAAATACAATAATTTTTTTACACACTGACTTGGTTAACTGCACTTATACTCAGTTTACTTATAGTTATTGCTTTATAGATTTCTCAGAATTATTTATGTAATCGCATTGTTAATACAGTCTGTTTTATATCCTTTTATCCAACCTTTAGATGTTTATATATTCGTCCCTGCTTAATGTGCTGTCGTAATCCTTCAGATTGTTAAACAGAAATGTTTAACCTGAACATACTTTATTTTGGAACTTAGGAGGAATGTTTACATTAGTTCATTTTCAGTATAATTTTAGATAAAGGATATTCATATATACCTTTGAATAGAGTGATAAAACTTCTATTCCTATATTTCTGCCAATTTCATTGCAAATGAGTGCTCAGCTTTTAAATTTTTTTCTATATTTAACAACTGAGTGTTTTTCTGCTTTCTTTGACATTTATTTTTGATATTCAAATGTTAATGAAACTTGCATTCCTGCAGTAAATCTTGCTTGGTCATAGCACATACAATGGCAGATTTGATTTCCTTGTTTTTAAGGAGTTAGTCTGTATTTATAAGGTATATTGTTACACAACATTTCTGCTGTAGGATCATTATAAGGCATTATCATCCCTTTTTCCCCTTCCTAGTCAACTCCCTTTCATCCAAAACTACTAACATGATGACCACTTTTCATAGATTAGAAATTCTCTGTACTTCACAAAAATGGAGTAATACTGTGTGCATTATTTTAGCCCTATGTAACAATTTGATAAATTTTTTTGCTTTCTCTACTTTGTTAATTAAGGTAACACTGGCTTACAACATAGTATATGATTCAGAGCTACTGAACATACCTCTTTTTAAAAAAAGGGTCTTGTACGTTTGATATTGTTTTGTTTATTTCTATAGAAATAGCATTAATTGACACCATGATATAAGCTTCAGATATACAGACTTTTACATCAACATCTGTATGTGGTATATCATGTACACTATCAGAAGTCTAGTTTCCATATAATTGACATCTTTTCCTCAATTTACCCACCCACCCCTCTGGTAATCACTATGTAGTTCTTTGTTTTCATAATCTAAAATTTGTTTTTGTTTTGTTCATTCGTTTCATTCATTCATTTTGTTTCTTTATCCATCATATATGACTGAAATCATACATGTTTGATGTTCTCCAGCTGACATTTCACTGAACATAATACCCACTAGTTTCATTTATATTGCTGTAAATGACAGGATTTCATCCTTTTATGGCTGAGCAGTATTCCATTATGTATATACCCACATCCTTATCAAATTATCCATCTATGGGCACTTAGGTTGTTTCCAACCCTTGACTATTATGAATAATGCTGTGATGAACAAGGAGGTACGTGTATGTCCTAGAACCAAATGTTCTCATGTTCTTCAGATAAAAACACAAAAATGGGATAGCTGAATCATAAGGAATTTTTAGTCTCAATTTCTTGAAGAATCTCTATTTTCCACAATTGCTCAAAAAACTTTACATTCTCATCATCAGTGTGTGATATTTTTCCTACCTCTACATCCTCTACAACAGTTTCTTATTTTTTTATAATAGCCATTCTTACAGGTATGAAGTGATCCTTCATTGCTTTGATCTCCATTTCTCTAGTAATAAAAGAGGATGAACATCTTTTCATATGTTTGTTGGCCATCTGTACATCTTCTTTGAAGAATTGTCTATTCAGATGAACAGTCCATTTTTTTAAATCAGGTTGTTTGCTGTCATTAGTTCTGTGAGTTGTTTATATATTTGGGATACTAATCCTTTCTTTCACATATGATTTGCAAATACCTTCTCCCATTCATAGGGTATCTTTCCCTTTTAACATTGGATTCTTTCAATGTACAGTTTCTTGGCTGGTGCAGTTCCATTTATTTTGCTTTTCTTTCCTTTGGCAATAAAGTTGTATTCACAAATATATCACTAAGGTCAATGTCATCATCACTGACATCAATGCTATTATCTGTGTCTTTATTGTTTCAGATCTTATATTTAAGTCTCTAAAGTATTCTGGGTTGATTTTTGTTTATTGTATAAGATAGAGCTCTATTTTTATTCTTTTCCATGTAGCTGTCCAGATTGCCCAGCATCATTTATTGAAGAGACTTTCCTAACTCCATTACATGCTCTTAGATCTTTTATCTAAATTAGCTGCCCATATGTGTGGTTTTATTTCTGGGCTTTCAATTCTGTTCCATAGATCTCTTTATCTGTTTTTATTTGAATACCTTGCTATTTTATTATTATCACAGTGTAGTGCGGTTTGAAGTCAGGGGGTGTAAATCCCCATTTTTGTTTTTCTCAGGATTTTTTCCCCCTTCAGACTATTTTGAAGCTCTAAATAAACTGTATGTACTTTGTTCTACTTCTGTGATAAATCTGTTAGAATTTGGTAGGGATTGCATTGAACCTGCATATTTCTTTAGGTAAAATAACCATTTTAACAATGTTAATATTCCAATCCATGAGAACAGGATGTCTTCCTCTTTTATTTTTTAAAATTTATATATTTTTTGCATTATTTCTAATTTTTGTATAGTGTATATTTCTCATCCCCATGAATTTTCCATCATTAATTCAAGTCTATAACTTTTTCAAATTCTTTCACTATTTCCTTATAGACATTTTTATTTTTTTTATTTTTTTAGCAGTGTTGCATTTTTATTTTTTTATGTTGATTTTTCTTTTTTTTAATTAAAATATTTTAAAATTTACATCTACTTGCCATTAACTGTAATCCCCATGTATTCCCCATCACCATCTCACCAGTGCACCATCACCTCAGTCCCTCGTGTTCCCATCTTCCCTCAACCCTCC
>JAGFMF010012069.1:9835710-9876959 GCA_019455555.1 Galemys pyrenaicus | reverse complement strand
TTTTAAAGTAATTTAAAATTACTTTTTTTTTTTTTTGCTTTGAAATCATCTGGGTCTAGATTTCCTTGGTTTTTGAAAAGAAATAAAACTTACTTTAAAAATATAGCATTACACATATTTCCTTATTTCTTCTTTCCCTTTGGAAAATTATGATTTTGATAAACTTGCCATTTTCTTCTAAGTTGTCAAATTAATTTCAAATATTTTTCAAAAATATCCCCTTAATATCCTTTGATACCCATAAGATATGAAGTGGTATCTCTAATTTTATTTCTACTGTTGGTAAATTATGCAGTTTTTGTTTGTCTCTTGTTTATCTCTGCTGGCAATTTAGAAAATTTATCACTCATTGAGAAGAACATACTTTTGGGTTCATTAAATCTTCTCTATTTTTTTCTGTGTTCTGTGTCATTTATTTCTAATTTTAATACTTCAGGGAAGAAAACACTAAACATTATTATGCATGTCCTTATATATTTACTATGTCTAGTATATTTTTATCCCTCTTGATATTTGGTTTATACCTGATATAACTTCCCTTTAGCCTAATGACTTTTGCCAAAAAAGACTAACAACAAAAGCCTTCCCCTTTTGACACTTGCATTTCAGATATCCTATCAACAAATTTTCTCAGTTTTATCTTATTTAAAGATACAGATATTCCTCAACTTATAGGTTTATATAAACCCACTATATGATGAAATATAAAAAAACATAAGTTGAAGCATCATATGTTGGGCACTGGTCGCATGTATTTTAAAGGATATTTTCATCGGGTGAGAATTAAGGGTTGAATTCTTAATTACTGGACTTTAAAATGTAAATAAATATGTAATCCTTTGATTTAGGTCTGTATTGTTTCTGATGTAAAATAAGGTGTGATACACCTTGTTCTGAATTTCTTAATGGTTGGTGAGATTCTTCAGGGGTGCTGAGATCCTGGAATTTGTCAGATGTTTTTTCACAAAACATGTATATTTTCAACTATTCATTCTTCAAATATTTCTCTATCCCATCCTCTTTCTTCTCTGCATGGGAAATGCAAACATGTTTTCTAAACTATTTGATTGTATCCTATATATTGTTTAGGAAGTGTTTATTCTTTAATATTTTATCCTTTTTTTTTCAGAGTTTTGATTCTTTAAATCACTGAACTTGTCTACTGACCTCTTTGTTTCCTGTTTATCCTATGTAGAGAATTTTTTCATGTTGTATGATCTACTTTTAGATTTATATCTATCCAATTTTCTACTTGTATTCCTTCATTTTGAACTTTTTCCACTAAAATACTTAATCACACTTATAATTAGTTGCAGTAAAGTCCTGTTCATTAAAATATCTGAGTTATCAGAATCTGTGTCTAATAATTGCTTCTGTTATTTGACTCTTCACAAAGGGTATATTTTCTCATTTCTTTACTTGACTTATAAATGTTACATTGTATATAGTCTGACTTTAACTCCCTCTGATAACTGCTGATTCTGACTTATTTTAAAAGGCTCTTAAGCCTGTCTTCTTTGTAATAAGAAGTAAGTGAAATGATTGCTCTGTTCTTTGAGCCTTCTGCTTCTTGCTTTAATCTATAATCCTATGCATATTTTGGAGATCTCTCGTCTGTGATTTCCTTCCTTTCTTGATTTTTTCCCCATTACATTCTAGATGCCCTTGTAGCACTGACCCGCACTCTGTGACAGCGCATGCCAATAAGATCAGAACTTCTGTTTCTGAGTTTAGTGACTTCACATTGTCCATTATCTGGGATGCCACCTCTTAGGAAAAACTTCTTATACCCAAATGCTATCCAATGCAAGTTTGTTCTTTCAAGTGTGAATGCCTTCCAGTTTCTGAGTTTCAGCTTACTTTTGGTTATTCTCTACTATATAATTAGTGTTGTGTTTTTTTTTCTTTCATATGTGTCTGTATGTTTACTATTTTGTCGAGTTTCATAGGATTATAGTTGAGAAGATTAACATGATATAAGTTACTTGAATTTTGCTAGAAGTGGGAATTTATTCATTTTTAAATATTTGCATACCATTTATTACATATTACTTTTTCACATCAGCTTCAAGAAGTTTTTCTTTTGTTTTTTAATATTAACATACCAACTCATAATAATGCACAAGGTAGGAGCTGTTATAGTCTTAATTACATCAATGAAAAGGATGAAACATACAATTTTTAACTGTCCCCAATCTATATAGCTATTAAGCTTTAGAGGCAGGATTTGTATTTGGCAATCTGGTGGCTATGGGTGGCTGCAACTTTTTTTTTTTTCCAATATATGCTTGACCTAACAGAAATATGAATTTCCAAAATTGTTTCAGTTTATATATTTGCATCCAGTGTGCCCATATGGGAAAACAATAAAATTATAAATACAGTGAATACATAGGGCTGAAAGGGTCTAATAATTACAGTTATTATTGTCTTTTCCAAATACTTGGTAGAAGTTCCAAAATAAGTGGGTCACATCTGAAGAGAAAGAAGTACATTTCTGATTTGGAAAATAATAAGTCATTTCTAGTAAGTAGTGCTGCACAGGATAATGTATGAGACAGTGGCTGAGGAATGTTAAAGGAAAGTAAAAATATATTTTACATGGTAAAAGATGACAGAGGAGAAAACTAGGAGAGGTGGGGAATACTATTCAATGTGATGATGAATAGTTTTAATAGGAAGGCAATGACAAGTTAGAAAATAATCTGAGTATAAAACATCTAGACAGATGTAATTTTTTATAAGTAAAATTTCAGATATGTAAAATAAGCTCATTTTAAGCTCTCAGGAGAAAAAGAATTATGCAAATGTGACTTATTTTACTCCTTGCTATGAGAGAGAATACTACATAAAAACATTTATTAGGGAAGATTTTTTTTACTAGGGTATGGAGGTCACTACTAGCATTGAAATTCACTTTGGATAAATTAGCTACTTAAAAAATACAAAATAAAATTCTTCAAAATAAGTTTTTGAAATCTACTCTGTAAAATTTTTAATAAAAATTGTAACAGCTCACGTGAGGGGAGAAGCTCTATATTCAAAAAATTAATAAGGTTGTAAAACAATGGCATCTCATTAAAAAAAAATAATAAACGGAGGCCTCCCTGGTTGCACAGGGGTTAAAGTCTCACTGCTGTCAAGCTATTGCCAGCCACTGGGGTAACAGTTTGAGCCCTCCCCAGGAAGCCAGGGAGCTAACTCACATGGCACAGCAGATCTCTCCTGTCTCTCCCACTGCTCCCTTTTTATTTCAGTCAATCTGCCTGTTCTACTCCCCACTCTGGCTCTTGTGAAGCCTCTCATCCCCAACACTTCTGGACTACACCCCTGCTCTTGGTCTATACCCCAGTACTCATATGCATAAATAAATAAAAATGAACCTTTAAAAAATCAATAATAAAATGAAAAAACAAACATCAAAAATGTGATAGTTGTGTGAATATGCAAATAAAATATCCCATATTCCATAACACTTTGGACAATACACCTAATATGCAATTTGAAACATTTTTTCAATTTTCTCTCTAAATATAACATATTTATCTCATTTTTGTTAATCTACTTTTTTATGGACTTGCTGTTACAAGTTACAGTTATGCTGTCATTTTATTTTTATCATATGAAAAATAGCAAACAAAGAGGAAATATTTCTTATTCACCTCAGCTGAATATGAATGCATTGCTACAAATATTTTATCACATATGTGATTTTAAAGGTAGTAACTATTTTTTAAAACTTATGCATACAAGACCAGGGGTGTAGGCCAGAAGTGTGGGGAGGGGTGAGAGGATTCGCCAGAGACAGAGTGGGGAGCAGAAAAGGCAGATAGACTGAAATACAATAAGGAGGGGAGCAGTGGGCTAGATAGGAGAAGTCTTCCGCACCATGTGGATTAGCTCCCTGGCCAGGGATCGAACTCATGCCACAGTGTCTGGTAACAGTATCATGGTGTTGAAACTTAACCCCTTCCACCACCAGGGGTATCCCTCATTTTAATTTTAGTCACTTTTATTTTCTGAAATACTATGTGAGTTATATAAAAGTTTAAAGGCTCATCATGTAGGGTCCCCATATTCCCAATTTATATAAAAACTATAACATGTCTTATTCTTGAAATTTATTTGGTTTACTACTAAAATAAGATTTCCCACAGTACAAAGGTTTCCTCAAAAAAAATTAGGAAGAGAACTACCATATAATCCAGCAATTCCACTTCTAGGGATCTTTGCTAGGAATATGTAGCCACTCATTCAAAAGATATATGTTTATGGCAGCATTATTTACAATAGCTAGGACATTGGAAAAATACAAATTCTCAGGGGCATGTGACTGGATAAAGATGTGGTTGAACACATGATGGAATACTACTGATTTTCATTTAAAAAAAAAGTGAAATCTTTCCATAATGATAACATGGATGGAATTTGAGGTGATTATACTGAGCAGAATAAATCATAGGTCAAGTGGCTTATAATTAACATTAATGTATTTCTCACAATTCTGAAAACTAGAAGTCAGAAATCAGGGTGCCAGCATGAACTCATACTGGTAAGGGCCCTCTTCTATGTTACAAACTGCTGTCTTCTTATTGTATCATTACACAGTAGAAGGAAATTTAGGGGTCATTTCAGTCTCATGTTGATTTGCTAGAAGCACTCAGAGAACTAAGAAAAGCTATTAGACTTATAACAGTTTATTACAGTGAAAGGATACAGATTAAATTCAGCAAAACGATAAAGCTCATAGAATGAATTCTAGGAGAAATTAAATCTAGGAGAAATTATAAAAATGCTTACTGATGGCCTCTCTCAGTGGTGTCACATTGAAAGCACTGTTTTTCCCCAGCAATAACATGCAATCGCAAAAGTGTTGTGAAAAGGAAAGTTCACCAGAGCCTTTAAGTCCAGATCTCGCTGAGGGTCATACTTACAGACTGCATGAGTACTCCTGCAGCAGCCACATGTCTAATCAGCTGCTCTTTGCCCTGCTCCCCAAAGTCAAATTGATACAACATGATCTAAACAGTCCAGCTTACAAAAACAGACACTTTTATAAGCTCTCTGCTATGGTTCAAGGTCTCAACAAAGTCATCCTTATTGTGTAGACTGCTCCAAAAGTTCGAAGGTCATTTCTCAGGACCTAGGCCAAGAGTCATTCCTGAGAACCTTGGTAGTATTCAGGAATTGAACAGTTGCAGTTTGTCGAATCCTTGCTGTTTCTGCAGAGTTGTCATTGCCATTTACTTTTTATCATTTACTACATATAATTTATTTTATATTTTAATGTGAGCCTATTCTGTATAAAATGAATAGGGAGTTTATATACTCAGAACATACATGTTCCAAAGATTACCTCCAGGTTTCTCATATATTTGCTTAGTGACAAAGAATTAACTGGCTAAATTTAGGCAAGAAAGAATGAAGACCAAATGCCAGAATTTTGGTGAAGGCATGAATGTCTGGTAAATGGAAATGAATGGTTAAGAAAATAGTAATTTACAAAGAAGAAAATTAAACTGACTACATAGAAATATAATTTTTTCTTTAGTTTCTGTCTATTGACTTTAAAAAACCACAATCACTAAATATACAATTCTAAAACCTATAGAAGTACATGAATAAATGACATTATGTGGGGTAAATAAAAGGATTTCTCACTATCAACATCATTTAGCTAGTTAGGATTCAGTTCAATATACCCAACATATAAAGAAGGATTTGTTAACATCTGACATTCCATTAGCATATACACAATAAAAGCACTGATGTTATCAGAGAGCTGTGTCATAATTCTAAAATTTTATTGGATTCTAGTATTTTACAAATATTAGAGATGACACTCATTAGATACTACACTCGATTAAGCATGGAAATTATTATCCTCATTGTAATACAATTTTAATGCTATAAATGCCAAAAGGCTTAACTGAATGCCTGAACAAGTCACTACTGGATGCTCATTCAGACAAAATTCTCATAGATTTTTGTGGAGACTGAAATTATATATGCTTTCAGAAATAAAGTAAGTAACCGAGTCCAGAGACAGTTTCATTTCCTAGTGACTGAATCAACCCAAATTGCTAATGTTATAAGAAATTTCCATTTGATTTTCTATCTATGAAGGATACAATTTAGTATTTTAAATGAAACAAAGGATAAAGAATTACACTTGACCCTGAGTCATTATCACACACACAGTAGATTTTCAATAATTGATTTTACTGTAAATACTGCTTATTGCAATCCAAAGTTTATCATACATCTGAATTTATTCTCTTTTCTTTTCTTGTTCATTTTAACTAGCATAAGATTGTTTTCAATTGTGGACATGTTTCATATGCAATTTTGGATTATCTCTGATTAAATAAAACTTAAAATCCTTGACATACTTTTCTTCCATGACATTAGACCAGTTGTTGAGTTAGATCGTGCACCCTATCTATAAATCTCTGTGCAAGAACTTTTTCAACAGCAATCAAAGTTTTCTTAAGTCTTTCAATGTTATCCACAGTTTCTCTTTATTTATTGATCATGATGTTTGATATCTTGATGTAAAGAAAATATATGTAACTCAGATTCAAATACTAAAAACAATTAATGTTTACATGTGTATCTGCTTGTGAAATAAATGATAGTATCTGCTTCAAAGGATTGACTGTGCATGCCTGTATGTGAAATTGTATACCCTGTGAATACAACAAACTTTGATAAGCTACTAAGGACAAATTATTTTATTTAGGACCATGGTGGATAAAATGTTATATTCCCTTTTTTTACAATTATGAATCATGACATGGGTTCCAAATATTTGTATTTTTAAACCTTTCTTCCTCTAAAAAAGCAATAAAAAATGGAGCAAGGTAGTTTTTACATCCGTTATGCAACCACTGCTATGACACTTTATTGGTCCAGAAATCAGATTTTTGTACTAACAAAATCTGAAATGGAGTGCCCCAAAACAAGAATATAGAATAATATAAAACACAGCAAATATTTTTATATTATTCCAAAAGGAAAATTTTACTGCTGCTACATCGCAATATAATATGTTGGTAAATAGCTGGTCTACCCATTTTCAATACTAGCTATATCAATTTCAAGCTCTAAGGAAAAGTAGCTAAATTTTCTATTGGGCCAAATTAAAATTTTCATATTTTTGCAAATTTTAAGTTTCAGTTATCTTACTGTGTACCCCCAACATCCCTGCATCCTCTTAGTAAATGCTAAGGAAACATATTTACATATAGCTATACCTAATTCACTCAGCTCTGGATAGTATACACACATTATTCACTATTATATTTAACTCAATTAATTCTCATAAACATTTCACCCAAACATCTTGCATTTCAAGATATGTTCATATATGGCATTTTTATTAATGCCATTTATAAAATAATTCACAATAAAAATTTCTTTATCATCATTTACTAGGAGACTAAGTTTACAGACGTCAATAGACATTTTCAAGTTTGTCAGCCAAATAAAGGGTAACATATAATCTGTAAACTAGAGGAAAATGTTTGAGTCTTGTTCACAGACAGAAGAAAAAAATCCCAGTGATAAATTAAAATATAGTAGAGGAGGTCAAAATAAAACAAGACATGACCCTCAAAGGTAAATGGAATACTACTATGATCACATACTCATGTAAGACTTGAGTAGATATGCATCAAGTACCACTTAATATAAAGGAATAGTAAATACAAGACAAATTGTATTTTTTTGCCAGTCCGTCCTCCTTCATACATGAAAGATTCAGCAAGTCAATTACAGCAGCATTTTAGCACTTTGCCCAATTGAGGACATAGAATAACTGCCTACACATGGCTCCCTGCATCTGCTATAGGGGGTTGGCTTAGAAGTACAGAGTTTAGAATCATACTCTCTAATTCAAGATGTTAATAGTTCTGTTATATTTAAATCTCAGTGTTCTCTCAAAAAACAAAGTATTTATCAAAAGATTGTCTCAAACCATAAAATAAATGAGATAATAAGAACTACATAAATGTTACTTTTATGATTATTATTACTCCCAGAGAGGTGAGTACAGGAGGGGAAAGAGCACACTGGACCATAGTCCAACTAAGGCTATTCGAAGGGGGACATGAGGGCATGCAAGCAAAGGGGAGTGGGGGACTACCTCCTTACAAAGGAAGATTACTGGGCTTTGGTGGTAAGCATGACAAAATAACACACAATTATAGACAGAAGTGTAAACTTACACCCCCCCTAAGACATATCCGGTGATGTATATCAATATTATCTCAATAAGTATAATAGAAAAATATTACCCCCAAATAACCAGATTAGACAATAAGAAAACCAAATTTTCAGGTTAAAATATGTTAAATAAAATAGACAAAAACAACTATTGGTACTATATATACCTTTAATATGCCACATGCAAAATGGCCAAAACTAATATCCTTTTTCACTTAAATGTAACTTTCAGCTATCTGGAAACATAGTTAAATAATATTTAACTGAGCTATTTTCTAGATTACCATTCAAAGATGTGATTAGTATGATTTTGTGATAGGTTTCTTTAACTGAAAATTACATAGAAAGCACTACTGATAAAGTCTATGACATTGCACTACTCTTTAAATCTTCCACAAATACCTGATGATTTTCACTCATGTGGAATATAAAGTAACAAAGCAAACGATTAACCATACCAAACAAAAACAACCCTTAGGCTGTGACAAGAAAGGCAAAGAAGGAGCTTGATTGGATACGCTTGGTGGTGGCCATTTCATATGCTTGAAGAAGTGTGAAGCTATATACTACTAAAATGTATGCAGTGCTATATATCAATGCTATTTCTCATATATGCATACACACGGCATTAATGAAGAAAAACGATCTTCTACATTCATCCTTGTTCCCAGCTTTCCTTGCTGCCCTTTATCTACTAGTGCTTTCCTACCTTTTGAATGCTTTATAGATCTCTTATGGATAATTACATGTAATAAGATGAGAAAGAAAAAATAATTTTACTCTTCAGCATTTCATTGTCTTTCATAAATTTTTGGGTATTTGGACAACAAACCTCTATTGGAAGAAAAATGGGGAATACATAATGCCTTCCTTTCTAATAATTATACCAGACATCTCTATAAAATAAGGGAGGTTCCATGTTTCTAGCACATACACACCTAAAGAAGGGTGTGGCTGAGCAAAGGGGAAGCTAGAAAAGAGCACACTTGGGAGACACACAGAGCAGAGAGTGCAGGAGAGATAAGTGGAGCAGAGAGACATGTGATGAAGTCCTACTTGCTTCTCAATTTTGGACTTGCACTGGGGACTTGGGAGACATGCAACAAAACACATGGAGTTGAGATATAGAGACACTTGGAAGAGACATGGATGAGAGACCCAAGGGAAAGCTGACAATGGCAGTTGTTACCTTGATTTGTACTTTGATTTTGCTCATTTTGTCCCAGACTTGCCTGACCACTTCGTTCTTTTTTAAAAAAGATTTTATTTTTTATTTATTTAGGCATGCAAGAGCTGGGGTACAGGCCAGAGGCATGGGGGTGAGAGGATTCACCAGAGACAGAGCGGGGAGGAGCAGAACAATCAGGTCAACCAAAATACACTGCTGAGGGAGCAGTGGGCAAGGCAGGAGAAGTCTGCTGTGCCATGCGGGTCACCTCCCTGGCCAGGGATTGAACTCACCGCAGTGGACATGGATGCTCCACAGTGCAGCACTCAACCCCTTGCGCCACCAGGGAGGCACATTGCTTGACCACTTCTACCCCTTTCCTGTCCTTCTCTTCAGAAGAGGCCCTAAACTTCTGGCAAGCTCTTTGGACGTCAGGAGCCCTGCTTTGGGACAACCCTGATTTGTTGAGCATTTACACACGAGGGGATGGGTAACTTTTGAGTGTTTCTTTGGGAGACTATATCCTTTCTTTTCCCTCCTTATGCACAATCATTCTATAAAAGATATTTCACATTAAGAGTGCACTTTGTCTTTATGTGATGGATGACAGAAATCATTTAGAGTGCACAAATTTGGGGGTCCTGTGGTGCCCCTCAGCCTGCCCACTAACATAACAGGTATAATGTTTCTTTGTACAAGACTAATATATAACTTTGACCTCTATTATAAAGCTGAGCTTCTTTGTTAACATTATGTAATATAGCACACTAAGTTTTATTATCTTCTTTTTTGACCATCAGTCACTGTCATTATATAATCTGAACACATTTTAATTTATAATCCCACAATTTGCACATACTGCTGCATGTCATATCAGTGATCTAAATCTTACAAAAACATGACAACAAAATAAATTGAGTCTATACCAATAATCTGTTTCTGCATTTAAAAAAACATAGTGTTTTAAAACAAAAACACTTTGTCATTGTTCAGGAATCTGTGATTGAGTAGGCAGTTCTGCTCACCTGGGCCAAGCATGACTGATATTAACTGGCTCATATGTCTTTATTTAGTAATTGACTTGGCGAGAGATTGGTTCTTATAGGATGGGCTTACGTGTCTCCTGATTAGACAGATAGTATTGACAGGGTAACAGGTGGCTGGATACATGTCACTCATCATTGAACAGATTAGCCTAGAGTTGATCACTTGAAATGACAGGGTTCCAAGAGAGTTAAGAGGAAGCATTCCATGCCTCTTGAGTTCCAGGCTCATAACTGTGCTTGTCATGCTTACTACATTCTAATAGTCAATGTCAAAAACAAACAAACAAAAAACAGTCATATATCCACATGGTATAAAACAGACTTTTTCTCTTAATGGGATGAGCTGGAATGTCACATTTCAAAGGGACATGGATAGTAGATGGAGAATAATTCCAGCCATATTCACAATCCACAATACCCTTTTATAGCACTTGGAATATATGTGAATGTATCTTAAATGCATACAAAATCCTATAAAGAGTGAATAGTGAGACTTGGATTTAAATATTCAAAGAATTTCCTCTGATGTAAAAAAATGCTATGCTTTTTATTCATACCTAAAGATCCTTATGGAACAGAATTTTTCACCAGGAAAAATCAGTTTAGTTCTTAATGTAATGATTCTTAGTTACCAAGTAGTTGTTACAAAGAAAAATACACAGAAAAACTTTCCCTAGCACAGCAGACCGCTCCTTCCTCACCCGCTGTTCCCCTCACCAGTGTATTTCAGTAGATCTGCCTGTTCTGCTCCCCACTCTGTCTCTGGTGGACCCTCTCGCCCCCCACACCTCTGGCCTGTACCCCACCTTTGTATGCGTAAATACATCTTTAAAAAAAGAAAAAACTTTCCCAGTGAATATACAAATAAGAAATTAATATTTTTTATTAAAAAATATTAAAGAAATTAATAATTCCATTTTATCTAGTCATATTTTATATTTCAAACACTTGTGCTGACTATTCATGATACACTGAGATTTCCTAATTGAAACACTTAGATATTTAATATTTGGTGGATTAAGTTACACTATATTCGAACATATTCTAATAATCACCATGGATATTCACAGGTACATAAGACGTAGGTAGCAGAGGATAAGTTCTGTTATATTACTAGGCAGCCTCAAAATTTCAGTGATTGTAAAACATACCATCTTCAAAGGGGAGTAAAATAATGTAACTTCTCAGAATGTATATAAAGGGAAGAAGTGGAAATACTGATGATGAGCTGTACTAATGTCACCTACTGTGTTACCGGAATGATTTTTTAAAAAGCTTTTAGTCACTGTTTTAAGGAAAGTAATTCTCAGAGAAGTAGATTTTTTTAAATGAATGAGATAAGTGAACTACATCTGAAGCTTTTCTAGCCTAACAAAGAAAACATGTAAGTTGACAGCTTTCAAAGATGTTGACTGAAACAAAATTACAGTGGCTACAGTTACTAAGATATCCATTCAGCCTTCCAGGTTTTTAAAACTTTAGCAACCACCTTGTGTGAGGATATCTTAAATATTTTTGACAGATGCATGGAAAATTTGAGCTAGTAACATTTTAAGAGGTAAGAAAGCATTTTCTTTATCAGTATATAGCAGTAGGAACAGTTTTCTTTTGTGGCTATTTCTTTCATGAAAAAACTAAGAGGGCTTCCATTTTTAAAGTCAAGAAGTGTATTTTTAAAAAAAGGGGGCCAGCAAGAGAAGTGCACATTCCTATAACACTGAAAGAGTCAGAATGAGATTATTAACAAACAGAACATAGGACATAAATTTTCCTGCATATATACTAATTACATAGTACATATTGACACTAAATGTTCCAATGTTCTAATTTTCACCCTCAATTATCCTCCTTCACTGGTTACAGTTTAAGGACTCTACCTTCTACTTTGTGGAGCTGCACAAAGGACTCTATATAATGTATGCTAGTCAATAAGGAGGGGTAACATATTAGTATTTTAATATCCATATATACAATATAACTCATAAACTAATACATTAAGTCATCATCAGCTGATAATGAGTTGACAAAATGGAAGCAGTGGCATTGTAAAAAGGAGTGGCAGGGCCTCCCCTGGTGGCGCAGTGGGTTAAGCAGCGCACTATGAAGCAAACCGCAGCCACTTGCAGCATGAGTTCGATCCCTGCTGCCGGCCAGGGAGGGGGACCCACATGGCGCGGCAGACCTCTCCTGCTGTGCCCGCTGCTCCCCTCAGCAGTGTACTTCTGTTGATCAGCCTGTTCTGCTCCCCCCCCCTCTCTGTGGTGAATCCTCTCGCCCTCCACCCCCACCACACCTCTGGTCTGTGCCCCAGTGCTTGTATGCATAAATAAATAAATCTTAAAAAAAAAAAAAAGGAGTGGCAAAGAATAGTAAAAGTCTGGCACTTTTTAAATAATGTGTCAGAAAGAAGGAAACAATGTAATGGATTATTTTTAGTGGATTATTTGTAGCTGTATGACAACCAAAAAAGGGGGGAGGGGCATTATATGTGAAAAGAAATTGTAATGGCAATGAAGGGTGGCTGAAATTGATATAGGCATATATATATCAACTGCTTAAAAATTTTCCTGGTCAGTTTATTTTGGATTACAATTTACTCCAAACTTCTTTACTCTGATATTTAAAAGTAATATGCCTTTAAATATCATAATACCTATGTGGATAGACATGGCATGCAATGAAATGAAGTTTGGCACGTATAAAACTTTGGTCTTCATTCATGTTGATAATATCACCTTATTAGAATTAGCCAACAGCTACAGAAAAGAGAGCTTGCTGTTTATATACTTCTTTGGCTTGGTATTATAAAATTATCATATTCATTTATATATTTTTAAAAGACTTATTTATTTATGCATACAAGAGCTGGAGTACAGGCCAGAGGCATGGGAAGTGAGAGAATTCACCAGAGACAGAGTGGGGAGCAGAACAGGCAGACAGACCAAAATACACTGCTGAGGAGAGCAGCAGGCAAGGCAGGAGAGGTCTGTGGGTCTGTGGGTCCCCTCACTAGCCAGAGATCAAACTCGCACTGCTGTGCCATGGAAGCTTCACAGTGCAGCACTCAACTCACTGTGCCACCAGGGAGGCCCTTATCATATTTATTTATAGAAAAGTCGCTTGTCATACAGGACTTTTTAAGTATACGTGAGTGGAATAAACTTGATCCAGGAAGAAAAATGTGTTTATGTCAAAAATATTTAACACATAGAATGCAGTTTCTGTGACTTTTATTGTCTATTTTTCTGATCTCATAAACTGATTTTTGTACTCTAAGGCAAATTCAAATGGAAAACTAATATAATTGCTTGAAACTTTGGAGGGTCAGAATACACCAGTCATTTTGACCCAAAACCCAGCACACTAAATGATTTTCATTACATAGGACAGGTGACAGACTGGTATTGCTGGAGCTTCCATCTTTTAGGAAGTTATAAATTGAGACTCTTTCCATTTGACAATAATAAGATACCACATTATTTTTCACCCCAAGTTGCATTGTAAGTCCTGGGAAAATTGAAACTTGTAAGGTTTTGTCATTTTTCTGGGCAGAGCTATTTATACTGCTAGAAAAGTTACTGCATTTAAACAATGGAGTGGACATTCTTAAGTGAATTTTAACTCATACTGTTAATCCAAAAATTATCCTGCACACTTTGTTGCTAATCTTCACCAGAAATATGTATGCATGTAAAGTATTTAATACTCGACATTGTTAGAAGACTGTAATGTGTTGTCTTAAGAATGAAAGGAATGGTTACTCTGAAAGGCCATCTGTGTGCTAATAGCTATCAAACTACTTTGCTTTTTGTCATTACTCAAATATATCTGTATTGACATAACATTGCATTATAACATTACATAAGCTTCATATGTTCATTGGTAAGAATTAGCATGTGCATATACAACACCAAGCTTGCCACTAGAAGTCCAAACCTTAATGTATTAAAATCAGGATTATTAGGTAGGCTGATATTACTGATGTCATGATCTACAGTGCCAAAATATCTTATGCCTGCCTACCCATACCTTTTGAGCATGCTTCTCATAATCCAAGTAATGTTGTAAATAGACTCTGTTTGTCAAGTTACAGAAATAGGAGCTGTAGGCTGATAGTCATTGCATATTGTCCATAGAAGTTTTATCAAAAACATCTGCAGCATCTTCTTGAAATATTAAAAAAAATATGAAAAAATCCATAAGGGATAGCTTTATGTTTATTAAGTGATTAATTTTCCTCAAACATACTGTGTCCACTCATGGACAGAAAAAGTGAAATCTCTTTGATATTAGCTGCCATCTGATTTCTTGCAATTCATATTATAAATATCTGATTCTGAACCCTTCCCACGTGTATTTACAAAAGTAATGCCATTTGAACATATACTTTAAGCCAGTCTCTCATGCATTGGATATACAGCAGTAAAAAAGGCAGGAAAAATCAGGGAATATAATGTTTATTGTTTTCTAGTGACTGCAACATTGCTTTATTTATTTATTTTAAAGGCTTATTTATTTATGCATATCAGAGCAAGGGTATAGGCCAGCGTCATGGGAGATGAGAGGATTCACCCAAGAAAGAGTAAGGGAACAGACCAGGCAGACTAACTAAAATACCCTGCTGAGGGGAGCAGCAAAAAGGCAAGAGAGGTCTCCTGCACCATGTGGGTCCCCACCGTGGCTGGGGATCGAACTGGCGCTGTTGTGCCATAGGTGCCTCACAGTGCAGTGCTCAACCCGCTGTGCCACCATGGAGGCCCTGCAATATCATTTTAGGCATATGTGTGTATACACATACACATGTAGTTGGCACAATACCCCAGAATAGCAAAGTGTCAATTCAACTGGTGAGTACAAGTCCCTTCCAACAGTAAATAATGTCCTGGCTGTTCAAATGACACAAGAAATGTTTCTAAAAGAAATCTGAGTAACCAAGGTGACCTAGAGGAACACTCAGTTTGGAATCATAAAGTTTACACAACCCAAGGAAATACATAAATATGAAGATGCTGGTGGTATGCTTAACCAGAATGGTGAAATTAAAATTGGGACAGAAAAGAGACAATCTTAGTCATTCACTATGAAGGATTTTCCAACAACATAAAATAGAGTACTGAAAGATACTAACAGTTAACAACAGAAGCAGAAAAAATAGAAAATGGTAAAATTCACATGAAAATTAAGATCACACTTTTATTTCCTATTTATATATAATTGATTCTAACCTAGTAACTCTAATTTTGTGGAAAATTCACTTGCCTCCTCCAGAGGTGTGAAAATATCCTAGAACATTTTAGTATCATGGTAAATTCTCTTTCTCGGTACTCTGTACTAGAAAATTCTAAATCTCACACTTCATTGCCATTGTCTTCCTTCTGTTCCATAATATGAAGATGTGCAATTTAGACTGCATTCCTTGATTACTAAAACAAAAAGAAATACTCGCTTCCATCATCTGTGTATACAGCATATTTTACAGAAAGTATGGAAGCATGATGTTTTATATCAAATAATATTTTCAATTTACATATTAATTTTTTTTGGTAAAATGTTTAAACCTGCTTGATAGGTATTTTTCCTGCTCACCTTTCTCAGGTTATAGACTCTAAACATATTGCTGAGAATCTTCAAAGGAAAGCTAGATACTGCATAAACACATATTTCAGGATTTTCTGATACTATGGAGTTGTTGTGCTTAGTCTCTCAGTTCTTCTATAATACAGCTATAGAAAATGGTTATCAATACAAATGATTGTATAGATACAAATTATTGTAAATGACTTTGTCCACAGACATACAAATGAATTTATCCAGTAGAAATGCAACTGATCTTTCCCATTATAGATCAGTTTAACATCTTATTGTAAATGCTTTCAGAATTATTTAGTGCTACTATATGTATATGTTGTGTGGTTCTTTGAATTGTCTTTCACTGTAGTTTTGACACCTTATTGATTCCTTATTTAGCAGTGAAATATCTTTTACATGTGTCCATCCTATATATGTGAGAGTCATGATTATAAACTGTTTTGAAACTTAACCTTTAGCAGACATTGGGACACTATGCTATATACATTCTTGCTACTCAAGATGATGGTAGAAGAACAGCTTCAGGACCATTGGGTAAGGCGCATAGCCAGCTCAGTGGGAAATGTGGACATTTCTACTACCACCAAGACTTCCTGAGGGAGAGTTGCTGGGAACTAGGGGTGGAGGAGTAGTGCCCTCCTCGCTGACACTAAAAAGACAGAGCCCAGGGCACCCCTGGTGGGGCAAGTGGTTGTTTGCCTCATTGTGGAGTTTCTGCAGCCACTGCAGCATGAGTTCGATCTCTGGTCAGGGAGGGGACCCACATGGCACAACATACCTCTCCTGCTGTGCCCGCTGCTCCCCTCAGCAGTGTATTTCAGTCAATCTGCCTATCCTGCTCCTCACTCTGTCTCTGGTGAATACTCTCACCTCCCACAACTCTGGCCTGTACCCCAGCTCTTGTATGCATAAATAAATAAATCTTAAAAAAAGAGAAATCTGACTATGAAGTTATGAAGTTGAGGTCTGTATCATTTTGGAAAAATCAAAAAAATTATAAATTAATCACAACTTTACAGTTTGGAACATTATTCATCTATGTTTAGAAATCAAAATTTTAACATTAGAGTGTATAGAAACTGACAACTAACAACAGAATGGCTAAAGTCTCATATGAATTGAAGCTTCTTGTTTTGTGCAATAGTAACCATCAGTCTTCACTCTGGCCTTAAATACAGTAGCCACAGAATAGTAAAAGAGAAAAATAATGGAAAATGTTAAAACATATTTAACTTTTACAGATATTGCCTTTTTTAAAAGTATTTCACTATAAGAATATAAAGATGTGAACATGAAGATATTGTTATGAATAGCAGTCTCTTAAGATAAAGAGGTATTTCTGACCTCTATCAAATATATTAAAAGACAAAATATAAACTATGTTGACTCAAGATTAGCTGTAAAAAAATATTTAGTGAGGGGCCTCCCTGGTAGCTCATCCGGTTGAGCACCACACTGTGAAGCATCGAGCAAGTTCAATCCCCGCCCAGGGAGGGGACCCACATGGTGTAGCAGACCTCTCCTGCCTCGCCCGGTGGTCCCCTCAGCAGTGTCTTTCAGTTGATCTGCTGTTCTACCTCCCACTCTGTCTCTGGTGAATCCTCTCACCCCCTGAACCTCTGGACTGTACCCCACTTCTTGTATGCATAAATAAATCAATTTTTAAAAAAAATTATTTAGAGAGTACTCAATGTGGACAGATGACTTATATGTTGGATTAGCATAGGAAATACTCCTTTTCAAAATAGAGCTTTTTTTTGGAAAAATCTAAGAAAAATCCATGATCCAATTAATAAAACCTATTATTATATTTATTTTTTTAACTTTCACAAAGATCATCCTAATGTTAATGAAAATGAGAAACTGAGATTGAAATGTTATATTGTTACAGTAAAAAAAACTGTATATAAATTATACATATTCATGATTTTATTAATGCAAAAATATGTATTTGGGTCATTATTATTTATAAAATACAAAAAGCAATGAAACATTTAGCCTAAAATAATGTATCCTCAAAGCATACAGTTAAGTGGGAATTGACTATCTTTTTCATCAATATAAATAGAAAAAGTAAACAATATGGAATCCAAGAGGAAAGAATGAACAGCCCATAGACTAGGTCAGGATACGTGCAGATTGCGATACTGTTGATGCAGTAATTTTATCTTCAAGAGATCTACTTTTGGTCACAGCTGAATTAATCATTCAGTAAACTGAACAGATCGTAAAGACAACCAAAATAATCAGAAGAGTTAGGAGTATGGCCCATTCAATTTGCTTATATGAATATGGTAATAATGAAGTTAGCCATAGTAAAAGAAAGTACTCAGTGGACCAAAACAGATAATGAGCATGGATAATCCATACTTGAATGCATACACAGAATAGAGACTATCACTTTCCATAAAAGTTCCAGCTAACCTGTTCTATCAATACTGACATTCCAAAAAGATTTTCCAGAAAATTTGTCCAAAACATAAAATCTCTTAGACTAGAGTTCATTTTCTTTTCTTTTAAATCATTAGAATAGGAAGTATTATGTTTACTATTTCTTAACATACATACATACACAAACACACATAAGTACACACACACACTATATTTCAATGTGTTGATGCTGTCTTAGAGAAGAAAACTTAGTCTAGTACCAGAAACAATTCCTATATTATTATTCAAATTTATTTTCATATGAGACCCCAGAATTGGGGTCTCCCTGGTGGCACAGTGGGTTGAGCACTGCACTGTGAAGCACCACAGCATAGCAGTGTGAGTTCAACCCCTGGCAAGGGAGGGGACCCACATGGCGCAGCAGACCTCTCCTGCCTCGCCTGCTACTCCCCTCAGCAGTGTGTGTCAGTCAGTCTGCCTGTTCTGCTCCCCACTCTGTCTCTGGTGAATCCTCTCACCTCCTGTGACTCTGGGCTGTGCCCTAGCTCTTTTATGCATAATAAAGTTTAAAAAAATAAAATTCAAGAATTGGTTTTAAAAGAACCATTTCTTCCAGCAGCCATATTTATCAAAATGAATTTTTTTCTATGTTGGGTCTGGGTGAGTTACTACAAATATTTTAATGAGGTAAAATTTGCATACAATAAAATACATGGATCTTAAGTGAAGAGATTTATGAGCTTTGACAGCAGCATAAATGTGTGTATTTATACAGCTATCAAAATATTAACAATTATGAGTTTTGCCTAGGCCTGTGATCATGTAAATAAATTCAATTTAAAAAAATCTCCCTGCCCATGTGTTCCAAGAAAGTATATTGCAGAGAATGAACCTTCTCTGTATGACTTCACGGCTGTTGTTTATCCATACTACAAGCTCAGACACAGACCCTGCAAATTTCCATCTTTGTCTCATAAGTGACTAAGCAGTGTGTTCCCACGGATCACTCAGAGCCAAATATTTGTTAAAAAAATTTTTTAAACACTTTTTAAAGATTTTCTACTTTCCTCCATGAGTAGAATTTGATAACTCACTGCAATGCCGAATACCCACTACCTATTAGAAGTTCCAGCTAGACAGGAAAATAAGGTTTTGAGAAACAAAATAAAACACTGTAAACCTCCAGCTCATTATCTAGGATATGGTATCTCTCCTGAGGGGAAAAACGTTGTCCCTAGAATATACATACTATGGCCATTCTCAATTAGCCTTTATTTGAAATAAACAGCCAACTTCTGGATTTTCTGGGTTTAACTGACTATTGCAGGATGTTGATTCCTAACTTCTCCTCTTATATGATCACAAAAATGCCATCTGATGCCACACAATGTGTCTCATCTTTTTTTTCCCTTCATTTATATATATTTGACACCAATTGTAATCCCCATGCATTCCCCATCACTATTTCACCAGTGCACCATCACCTCAGTCCATTGTGCTCTTATCTGCCCTCAACCCTCTCCCTCCCCGTCTCCCCACCAAGTGTCCCCAATTTGTCCTTGTCGTTTTGTTTTTGTTATTATATTGTTATTATTTTCCTCGATCCTTATTTGGTTCCCTTATATTCCTCCTAGGGGGGAAATCATCCAGTATTTTTCTTTTGCCTTCTGACTTATTCTGCTGAGCATAATCCCTTCCAGTTCCATCCATGTTCCTATGAATGAATTTAGTTTATCTTTTTTGATTGCTGAGTAGTATTCCATCGTGTATATGGACCACAGCTTCCTGATCCACTCATCTGTTTTTGGGCATTTAGGCTGTTTCCAGGTCTTACCTATTGTCTAGTTTCATTCTTTTGCATGAAGCAGTCCAGTTTGCCCAGTAACACTTATTGAACAAGCTGTCTTTATTCCATTGCATATTCTTTGCTCCTTTGTCAAAGATAAGTTGTTCATAAGCTTGTGGGTTTATTTCTGGGCTTTCTATTCTATTCCATTGCTGTATGTGTCTGTTTTTGTTCCAATAACATGCAGTTTATATTACTGTGGCTTTGTAATAAAGTTTGAAGTATGGAAGTGTGATCCCTCCACTCCCTTTTTCTTCAGTCAGGAGAGCTTTGGCTTTTCGAGGTTTTTTTGTGTCTCCATATGAATTTCGTCAGTATTTTTTTCTATTTGTTTGAAGAATGTCATTGAAATCTTTATGGGAATAGCATTGGAGCTGTACATTGCTTTTGGTAGGATGACGATTTTGATGATGTTAATTCTTCCAATCCATGAGCAAGGGATGTTTTTCCATTTCTTTGTATCTTCTGCTATTTCTTTTAGCAATGCTTTGTAATTTTCTTTGTAGAGGCCCTTCACCTCTTTTGTTAGATTTATTCCCAATTATTTATTTTTTTCATCTCTTAACCAAGTTTAAAGGCTTAAAAATATCTTTCTTCTGCCTCTAACATAGGGCTACCAAACTCCTTGCCTTTATCTCTATTTGCTTAAGGGAGAGAAAGACATGTTTTAAGCATTTTGAAACATAATAGGAATCAAAGGCACATTTAATATTCAGCCTCATTCGAGTTCTGCGCTAAAGCTACAATCGATGTACTAGGTCAGACTTGAATATTTATATACTCCATGTTGTATAAAGTTTTCTCCTGACTGAAAATATGCAACATTTTTGTACCTTTACCTTATTTTTTGTGAGATACTTTTGCTTTCTATTTCTAATTTTACTCTCCATTCCTTGTCACACTCCTAATAGCTACTGACAAGAATCTTAATCCCACCAGCTTTCTCCCTCTGCTGACTGAAGAGGAACATGACTACACTGAAGCCACACAAACCAACTCTTCTCCACACTGGTCTTGCTAAAATGGCTCTTATAGATCCAGACATCTTTCTCTTTGCTGACAGTAACTGCACACCAGAAGGGAATTTCCGGGAGCAACATGCAATTCTACACAATGCAAAATCAACTCCAGTTCTAAGTCCTCTTGCAAAAGCCTACACTTCAACTAAGGATAGGAGAGTTAATGTCTACATACATAACAGATATGCTTTGGGGCCAGTATATGACAATGGTATATTATGGAAAACCAGGGGACTTATGACCACAGAGGTGGCCTGCACCCCCGTTCTTGTATGCATAAATAAATCTTAAACAATCCAAATTCTACATGTAAACTTTCATTTTATTTTTTTTGATATATGAAAAAAATTCTAACACTGACATTTTCTGATATATGGGTCTATGAATTTTAGCAGATATATAGATTCATGCAATCGCCATGACAATCCACATACAAGAGTTAGATCTCTGCCCAATTTTTCCTGCTGTTGTTGACATCATACTCTTCTCTACCTGTCCTTGGCAATTTTATCTGTTATCCATCCCTACATTTTCACATTTATTCTTTCAAGATGTCATATAAATTAAATCATACATAATTTAGCCTCTTGAAACCACCGACATTTACACAACCTAATATCTCTTGAGACTCATCTGAGCTGGTATGTGTGTTAAAAACATGGAAGCATATAAGAGGTTGTTTTATACATTCCTAGTGGCAAATCATTAAAATATATTTCATCCACTCCTTTCTCTGCATTTCTACTACCAAAGACTTGTCACTCATGATCTCTTCTGCAGAACCCCTTACCAGGATTCTGTACCTTCTTCTTTCCACACTCTCATCTATCTTAAATACAGCTCACAAAGTTATATCCTGTTATTAATCCTCTTCCCACAAACTTGAAATGGTATCACTCAACTTGCAGAATAAAGACATATTCCTTAGTTTAAAAGTGTACATTATCTTTCTTTTGAGCTCAAACTTCCTTTATCCTTCATTTCCATCCTCCAGCTTAACCACATTACTCATCATTACACAAAGATGCCTCAAAATGTGAACTATTGTCTCTTCTTCTGTCTTAATCTCTCTCACTTTACCTTACTTACAAAGATCTTTCTTTGACCACACTTGAGGGTAAGAACTGAGCCCTAGTTATCCCCAACATAGCCTCATCTTAGTAAACTGGGACATCAGTGAGTGTTTTGAAATAGAGTTTCTATTCTCAGTTCATTGGAAATAATCTTTCATCTTATTCTTTTATCAAAGTAACATTGGTTTACAACAATGTATATGATTTAGAGGTAGAGGATCTCTCCCTTGTGCTGTTACTGCACCACACCCACCATCAAAGTATCCAGAGTTCTCCAGCATAATCCATTGTGTTCCCTTCACACTTTGTTCTCGTCCTTCTCCTTCCCTGTCTGGAAGCTTCATTTTTATATTCACGTTTGTATGTGAAAGATTTTATGATGTTTGACAGCTCAGAGCAAGATGTTATCTCAGAAGAATGACTCTCTTTTGAGTATAGGTTCTAGCTTTTAGTCACATCCAACTCAATGCCAAGTAAAAGACTGTACACAACATAATGATAAATTAGAAAATATATTTGAGCAAAAGATTAAAAAGCAACATATGCTAACAAACTAAATTTAAAAGAGAAAATACAATACAATTATCCTTGAAATGTTTGGATAGGTGTCAATGTAGCCTGAAAATCTTCTTAGGAAAAACTAAAGAGGTAGGAAATTATGTGACTGCTGCTGAGAACTTAAATTATTAGAAGACTAATATTTCCTATGTCTGTTTTTATAAATGAATTTAATATGTAGATTATTTTCTACATAATATTTATATGAATGTTCTTAATCATCACATGATTATGCATTATTTATAAAATATTCTAATGTGTTTACTTGATCAACATTAAGTCTTAAGAGAACATAGATGATTAAAAGTTTAATTACTTAAAAAAAGTGCACACAAGATAGATAATCCTTTTGTTTTCAAGGAAATATTACGGTGACTGGGGTAAATGAGGTAGCAAGACTGTCATCACATTCCCTAAGTCCTAATTCTAAATGTCAGCCTGTTTCTAACAGGCCAGGACATCTTAACAAAAGAAACAAACAATAAAACAAAACAAAAATTTTGAAAGATCCCTGCAGATCCTGCAGGAGTAAATGGAAGTTATCATGGAAGCATGGGAAGCCTGGGAGCCAAAAGACTTGGTGTGGGGTACAAATAGAATTAGGAAGAGGATGAGGTAAACAGCTGTCACAGAAAGGAAAGGTTTTTACAGGAACTAAGACTCCAGCAGTGCTCAATACATATTTAATAAACTTAATACAAGTAATGTATCTTCATAAAATTCAGCAAGGAAAAGGAATTCCTAGAAAAATAATAAACTCAGAGCATGGAAATATGCATGAAAGGCAAAGATAAGACTGAACATACGCAACAGTACAAGCTGAAAACCATTTTAAAAATAAGCTCTAACTTTAATTTAAAAACAGGTTTTTGATGAACAAATGCTTGACTAGAAAAAGAATGAAAATGAATGTTTATAATATACATGCATGAAAGGTTCATTGATTTTCTGTACATAAGAAATCAATAAGATACTGTCACCAACTATGATAGATGTGTTGGTGCCTGAATGGAGATTCTGTTGTTTTGGCACAATGCCACATTTCAAATTTGAAGAACTTACAACCACTTTGGAAATACATTTACACAGTTGAAGCAAGCAACAGAATGCACATTCAGTAGGAACACACAACAATGCCAAACCCCTTTCAAAGTTTGCAGTCCCTGAACAGTGTAGGTTTAGATAACCAAAGGCAGCCACAGCTGGATACATCACCAGCACTTTCTTCCTAAAATTCTACTGTTTGAAACTATACTAGGTTAAATGTCAGGAGAACTGTAAAACCCACAGGATTAGGGCTCTCTGTTTTCAAGATGCTACAGTCGATCAAGTGTTGGATGGGAAAAGAGAATGCTGAATACCAACATCCTGTCTGAGCCTAACAATTGGCTATGCCTAGTGATATTTCCTGTGAAAAATAACAGATTTTTTATTTTCATTTTTCTGTGCCAGTAGTTTCTCTTGGTAGTGCCTCTTAAGGAAGGAGTCTACTGCTTTTAAAATTGACTCCTGTAATATATCCTTAGCTGTATTACCTATTCACAACATGCTCACCATAGCTATTCCTAGAATCTCCTTTATGAGTCCCCAGTGTTCCTTAGTTCCCCAAATAGCTTCTGGACTTCTCACTGGGTAGATAGCTTAGAGTTTAATGCTTCCCACATAACATCTAAAACGAAGTCACAGCATATCCCTTGGTATCTTTCTAGTGCCAGGTATGCCTCTCAAAGACTTATGTTCTTAAGAAATATAATATCTTGGATATTAACTGGACTTATTTTGGTGATCAGTTCACAATGTACACAAAATATCAAATTGTTAAACACCTGAAACTAATAATAATAAACATCAGCTTCACTCAACTTTAAAGTATAATTACTTAAGATAACAATATTCTTAGTGTCAATATATATTCATTTCTTTCTAGAAATCTGATACAAATTATACCCTCATCAAAAAAATTACAGAGGGCCAGATGCAGACATCTTAGTTTTACTTTGGTCCAGGGTAAATATTCATAGTCCTTAAAGTCAGCCATCATGAGATTATTGCTAAAAAACAAGTCCTTTTATCAATGTTCAAGCTTAACTTTCAAGATCACTATACACAGTTCCAAGTTCTTCTTCCAATATTGTTTCCATAATAAATCAGCATATTAAATCATATTGAGTTTCAGATGTTTTTGATAGCCTAGAGTTTCCTAAACTTTATATGTAAACTAAACCTTGCTTTTAATTCTTTCAAAGATTTGCTTTTTAACCTTTATAGATGCAATGGTGATATAATTCAGAGGAAGAGCAAAGATCAATCACACGGTATGTACTGAATACTCTCGATCAGGCCTGTGGTAAGTTGCAGAAATGGACACATTCATAATACACAGACACACATAAATATATGAGCTGTAGTACACTTTAGACTAAACCATGAATAAGAAAATAGTACTTCAGGAATTAACAATGGAAATTATTGAAAAGACATCATGAACTGCATCTGGTAGAATACAGTGTCAGTAGCAGCAACGCATATATAAGAACTTAAAAATTTAAATGTCGCTTAAAACATGTTCTAGATTCAAAGCACATGGACCTTTCGAGTTACCATACAGATCTAGAGTTCCCAGCTGGGAGTGATTTTCACCCCTAGGATACACTGGCATTATCTGGAACATTCAGGGTTACCATTACTTGGGGAGAGTAGAGATGAGTGACTGCTACTGGCATTTAGTGGCTAAAGACCAACAATACTGCTAAACATTCTATAGTATACAGGATAGCTCCTCGCAACAAAAAATTAGCCTATCTAAAAGGTCAACAGCTCTGAGACTTAAAAACCCTGCGGCATATTAATTTTGGAGTCCGAACTCTTTTTATGGATTACTGTTAGTACCTAGTGTGTCTTTGCTATTAACTGTTGTTGATCCACAATTATTTGCGAATACAAATATAAAAGGAAATATACAGTGTAATCAACTTCAAAATAGCAATGGAAAGTAACTAGAAACTCATAGAAATTATGAGAAAAGGTATATTTTGAAATGTAAAACCAGAAGTGGTGCTTGAAAAAAATTATTATAGGGATATATGATAAAGCATAATATTAGAAGAGACAAGAAGACAAATCACTTTAATGGTGAATGAAATTAAAGACTTTTTGAAGGGGGAAGGGCAGCACTATTGCATTAAAATTATATATAAATTAGAACAAATAAAAGAGAAGATTTCCAGTTAGGTACTTTAGCATGTCTTTATATAAAACTACTTCTTTGTTTTAGCAAAGGAAAAAATGATTCATTAATCTTATTTTAGGTAATGCAAACAATTCAAAGAATCAACTTTGGACATCATTTTGGAGACAGCTGTAATTCTAAAATTAAGTGAAGTGATCCTTGGGCTTCACTGCAATTTTTCAATTGGCTTAGTATATTTGCCCACATATATTCCATACCTTTGAGTTAATCACAGCAATAGGATTAATATGAATGCCACAACTAGGGAAATATATAGCAACATGACTGAAGCACATGCTGTGTTGTGCAAATGCTAAAGAACCATTTGGAATTTAAACTAGACCTGCTATCAGAAAGCAAAATGGCAAACTGATGGATTCTCATAAAAGCAGTGCTATTGCTGTACTAAAAATTCTAAGATATTAGTAACTGACAACAGAAATAGCATAGTAAATCAGAAAGTTTATTTGGTCATTACTATCATATTTTGAAAAATCAAAAGGTAGTTCAGGCTAGAATAAACTTTGCAATGTTTTGACAAAACTCATGGAAAACCTTAAAATTTCATGATGTGCTAAACAATGTATTTTATTTAAATAAATGTAATTTCATTTTAAAATCTAGTGATTATCTTAGGAGCTTAGAAATTTGTGTTTTCTGATTAACTACACCCGTAGTCTCAGAAAAGTAAGCAATTTTTCTATTATGTAAGTTCTTTTAAATGAAAATAATCCAATAAATTATAGTACACAAATAGCACAATGTGTGCCTTGCTGATGCGAGAAAAATACGCCTTATAATTGTGGGAAAATAAACAGGGATATCTAAAAATACATGTTAAAAATAAATATACTTTTTTGAAGAAAATATATCTAGAGAGACTTGTCTTCTGAAAGCTCTTTGGCTTCAATTTCCAGGTATATGACCTTATCAAAAGTCCTTTAAATTTCCAACCTATTATCACCCCTTCTCAATTCTGTGAAGCTCAAGTAGTCTCACAAATGGACATCTTAGAGTTCAAAAAATTGTGCCAAGAGGGTAAAATTTTCTAATAGATTTTTACTTTTAAAAATATCCTTCTTTTTTTTTAAATTGAGGTAACTTTGGCTTACACTAATTATGATTAAAGGTACAGAATCACACTCTTCCAGTATATTATCACACCACACTTAGATACGTCACATGCAAAATATATTCATTGTAACCCAACACCTTCCAAGAATACTAACACACTGCAAATCATATCTGAATCTTGTTAGCTCAAAAATCCCAAATCAAATCATTTAAATCAGGTATGGATAATGTTCTGGGTACAAACCATCTTGAGGCACAATTTTCTCTTTATGTGAATCTGTGAAACTTAAAATCTTGATATATACTCACAAAATACCCTGATGAGTCTGACATAAAATAATGGTTATAGACATTTCCATTCAAAAAGGGAGAAAGTCAAGAAGCATATCGCCTATGTTTTAAGTATTTTATAAATTAAGGTAATACACTGAAGTCTTTAATCCAGGATCAATTGGAAGTAGAGGATAGTATTAGACCTTTGGTTGTAGGAATGGTGCAATATATGTCTTTATTGAGGTGTAAAGGCGTACTTCCAGAACTCTTACAGTATTGTAAATAAATGGTACCTCAATTAAAAAAAAAAGGAGAACATATAAATAAATCACCAGTCCTTAACCAACTTAAAATTCAGCAAGGTAATATCCTTCTGATTTCAAGCCTGAGAATAATTCTCTGATTCTTGGCTTTGCATTCTCAAGTCTCTATTCTCTAAGTCATCCTTCTTTTTCCATGATAAGTAGCTTGTGTTTAGAGCTGAGTAGTCTTATCAAACTGTTTAAAGCTTGTAGAATTTATGAGTACAACTGTCTTTTACTCTTTCTCTCACACTTTATATTTTAGCTGGCTGTTTTCGTGAGTATAAAATGTTCAAGAATTTTGTGGGTTTCCCAAATATGTCACAGAAATTCATTCATTTTGACAACAGACCCTACAGAGACTTTTCTTAAACATTCACATTTCTATTTTTGGCTTCTGTAGGGATGCCTGAGGGACTGTATGAATCACAAATTTAATCTCTGTAAAGGGAACTGAATATTGCAACCTTTGACCCTCCAAAGGTATTAGCAAAATTAAGTAGTCACACACTACCTTTTTTCTCTAAAGAACTCATTTATGACAGTGAATCTTTTAATATTATCATCTTTTGTAATCTACATAGACTGGGAATTTCCAAAATAATAACAACCTAGTTTCATTTTTCAGAGCAGCCCTTTCTTCAATTTATCTCTTTCCTCTTACATTTTACTACAAGCAAAGGGAAAATTCTGTGTTTGCGAAATGCTGCTAGGAAATCTCAATTAAGATTCTGGTTTCCATATAACTGAAAGGTACATTCCCGCTAAATTTTCTGCAACTATATAACAAGGATATTCTTTCCTCCATTTTCTGATAACATGTTCCTCATTGCCTTCTATGCTTTCAACAAAAGAACTTTGAAGTCCAAATTTCCACCAAGAACCTTTTTGGGGTAACTTAAACTATCCTCTAAGGTAATACATCTTTTATATACCATGCTTCTCATTTGTAAGTCCTCCACAGCAAAGACATCAGCATCTATATTTCTGCTAACAATCTGTTCAAGACAATCTAGGCTTTTGCTATGATGCTTCACAATATTTTCCATTCTTTGTACCATGGGTTGGGGAGGGCCTGGGGAAGGAGTAAAAACAAAGAAGGAAGGATGTACAATGGACTGTGGTGGTGGAATATGGGTTGAGTTGGGGGTGGGTTCACTATAGTGGTAATACCTGATGGGGGTATCCCAATATTGCCTCAATTAAAATAAATTAATTGAATTAAAAATAAAAGACTCCATCCTTGTTCAAATACAGGGAGAACAAGAAGCACACAGAGGGAAAGGCAATTCATTGTAATTGGCTAGTTTTTGGGCACAAAGGTATTTCCTGAACACCAAATGTGCTCCCTCCTCCCAAGGGAAGGGAAAAGCTGGCTGAATGACTCTCAGTCACCATGGAAATTCTCTGGTGACATGTTCTCTGGTCCTATGGAAAGGTAGAGCAGGGACACAGTTAGGAATTAGAATATGGACACCAGAAAAGCCAAAAGCTCCCCACTGATTGGGACAAAAACCCAAACGAGTTTTGCCCATCCCAGTGTCCCCCAGGTGTACTTTCATTCTGTCTCTAAGTAAACTTTGCTTCTGCTTCTGCTAAAATCTTGCCTCTGAAATCTTTCATGCCATAGTCAAGAACCCAGGAACCCCAAAACCTCAGAACAAGGAGGCAATGGTGAAAATGAATCTTTATATTTTATGTATCATATAAGATGCATTATATATAGCTTGAAAGGAGTCCAGGGTTCTTAATCTCTAACTTTTCGTTTTTATTGCACATCAGTTGGTTTATATCACTGTTACTATTTTGGAAGTATACAATCCTCCCCTTCACGTGTAGTCACCACAGTGCACCAATCACCAAAGCACATAGTCTACCATGGAAGTCCATCATGCTCCATCACTTAGTTCTCCCCCCCTCCTCACTCCCCCTCTGGATGCCTCTGTTCTACAGACAGCCTTCAAGTGTCAGTTTTTAAGTTTCACTTCATTTGACCCTTTGTTTGGTTTCTCTATGTAACGCATTCTCCTTCCTCTAGAAACAAATCACCTTAGGAACTAGAAGTCTCCACTTGCATGCATACCAGAATTGCAACAGCATTCCACGAGTTAAAGAATAAGTTCACCTGCAAACATATCTCTGGCTGTCAAATAGATCTCTCAAATGCCTTTCTTGGCACCGTGCTACTTAAAGAGATAATGTTTTGATGCAATCGATCTCTTCCTTGTACATCTTTACAAGGAATCTGGTGTTAATGCTATTTTTGAAAAGGGGCTACTGGCAAGGTTGACTTTGAGATGGAGAAATCCTAATTTTAATGGAATCAAGACGTTATAATAGTAAAGCCCACTTATGAAATAAAAAAACTGAAACAATTACAGATAATGTGGATATTTTTGTAGGCAAATAATTTCACATTCAGTCTGTTCCATGCAACTGCAAGTTTTGAGCAGATGACATGTCATGCTTGCTAAAAGACAAAATGAAAGTAGAACACCCCATTATGAGGATTCCCCTAGCCATAAAACTTTGCAGCCATTAACTGGCAATTAGAACTCACCAAGTTTATTAAGCAGTTACATCAAACAATTATCTTTACGTAACAGTACCTACCTAAAGATAGTCACCTTAAATGCAACCTTTATGATTAATGGCTGTAGTCTTGGTAACCCTCTTATATTCCTCTACAATTATCAATATTATTATTAGTGGAAAGCAGGATAAAATATATTTTTTAAGGAATATATAACGGGGGCCTCAATTCCTTAACTCTACTTGAAAGATAGTATACCATTTTAGTTTTAATTCAGCATATATTATTTTTAAATAACATAAACATTCCATAAGATAATCTAAAAACTAAACAAATATTCTGAAATGAAGCAACCGCTCATGGAACTCAAAATAACATCACTATGTAGCCAGAAAGTTCCCACTTATCCTTTCCCAACCTGAACAACTTCCTCAATTTCTTCTGATAATTTGGCAATAATTACCTTATCACCATTATCAGTCTGCCAATAGTTGGACATCATTAATTGATATTTTATTTCCATGGTAATAAAATATAATATATGCACTGTTTTGCACCTCTTTTCTCAGTAATTTATTGGTAAGGTTCATCAATGGTGTGCATTTGTAGTCCATTAATTTTTACCAAAGAACATATTCCAGTTATACTGTGTTTTCTCCATTCTACAATCAAAGAACACTTGACATATTTCTGGTTGTGGCTATTAAATTCAATGTTATGATTACTCTGTATATGTATCCAGTACATACACACATTTCGATCTCTAGAGCAGCACTATCTGATATATCTCTACATTGAGTGAAACATCTTGTTTGTACTGTACAATAATGTAACCAGCAACCACTTGTAGTTATTGAACATATCAAATGTGACTAGCGGAAACTGAGAAGCTGAAATTTTTATTTTATTTCATTAAAATTACATTTAAATGGACACACAAGCAGTGGTTACATAAAGAGCACAGATTGAATTTGACCAGTATGTTAGCATTAATGGCCACACAACCTTAAGGCTGGAATAACTACCTCTGTTTGCATTGGAGAGTTACAGAGAGAAAATGAAAATTCAGATATTGCGATTTTACTTCAAGTCATAGATGAACACAGAGCTGATATGGCAGCCTTAAGGAACAATCTCTTATTTCTTACAATAACATGAGCAACATGAGCAACATCTCTGAAAATAGAACATCAAAGAACTGCATTACTTGCAGACTTATAATGATAGTTTAGTTCACAGATTGTCAAGTTTCTAATGTGAAACTTATAGCAACAATTGGAAAGGAGTGGGAATCTAAGAATTGGAATGTGGATTTCTGGAGAAATAAGATTAAAGGATCTGAGACAAACTTCCAAGTTCTTCTGGTGTCCCATTGCTACAGGATGAAGACCCCTCTGTGTCTTAATAGGTCTTACTTATGTTAATACAATATAATAACACCAACTATGGAAACTGTCTTTCAAGCAGATGTATATATTCTCTTCATCATCCATGACAACTACCTCTTACTAACTCTAGAACTATAAAAAGAGTTAGACATGGACCTGTTCCTTAAGACAAGAGCTAATTCAGACCAAAGAGGAAATAATTTATGCTCCAAATGTATTTTGGAAATTTGAGAAATATGTGCAAGAATAGATTCTAAAGAAGTCTTTGGTCTAAGTCAAGTATGTTATTATAAATTATAGGACTAGGCTGAATTTATTGATCTGGATATACCTACCAAAATGTGTGGATTAAATATGTTAAGGTTAACTGGAAATGGCTTTAATAATGTACTTAACTTTTGGCAGTGACCAAAGGGTGACACATACATTTGCTAAGGTGAGAAACTATACACTTCAAACCTAAACAGTGTTGTAAACTAATGTTACTCAATATAAAGAAAATAGTGGGCCTCCCTGGTGGTGCAGTAGGTTGGGCAACACACTATGAAACAAACTTCAACTACTGCAGCACGAGTTCGATCCCTGCCGCCGGCCAAGGAGGGGACCCACATAGCACAGCAGACCTCTTCTGCCTCGCCCGCTGCTCCCCTCAGCAATGTGTTTCAATCAGTCTGCCTGTTTTGCTCCCCGCTCTGTCTCTGTTGAATCCTCTCACCGCCATGAACTCTGGCCTGTACCCCAGCTCTTGTATGCATAAATAAGTAAATCTTTAAAAAATAGTAGGGACAGGAGTCACTTAACTGGTTAATTGAAACTCAGGTTTATAATGGTTTACATTCAATAAAGTTGATATTCTAAAATATGTATGGTATACAGAATTAGAAACACAAGAGTTTAACAAGATAAGGATGTTGTAATAACTTAGGATGTGCAACCTGCATATCAACTCAAACCACTATAAACTTTGAGAGCACTCCAGAATACATGTCCTCCATTAAGGCACTGTGAAATACTTTCAGATGGGAGCACTAGCTTCCTAGAGCTGAGACAACTTTCTTATTTACAACAGTGCAATGAATAGAAGACGTTGTCCTATTACAGTAAAGATGGCTGTATTCCACAGTGCAAAAGGCCAATAGTTTAAACACCAGAGACAAAGTCTGCACATTTAACAAAATGGACAGCAGTTACAATTCTGTTATTCACAATATTTTGACCTACAGAATCTTTTGCAGTAGCTTATTAATCAAAGAAATATAATAGGTAGATTGTCTATGAAAATATGTCATCTATATAACAAAAACCATCTAGGTATTCTATCAAGAAACCTGACTTGAGTTGCCAACAAGAAAAGTCAATCAGTTTCAAGACTTAAACTAGTTCACAGACCTAACGCCCTTTGACTAATGGAGAGGCCAGACCTCCCTGAGAATGAGCTCTGTAAGATTGTGAATCTTCCTTCAAGTTTTCTCCAAAAGAACTACAGTCATTTGCAAGGGTTATTTTATATTTGAAAAAAGAAAAAAAAATGTTTCGTGGATACTACATATTGATCTGAATTTATTATAATTTCTAAACACAAAAGCATGTCAATCTGTTCCATTAGTCTAAGTATGAATATTGCAGTCAAGTTGAATTTGCCCAATTCAGTCTTCACTTCCAGATCAGTGAAGCCAAAAATTTACCCTGTGGTTATTTTTTCCAGTTATTGTTTCCTTGAATCACAGGTGGCAGTAGAACTGAAAGGGCTAAATGAGGCCTCCAGACTTTCCCCACCATAAAATAAACAAAAACAATTCTGATTCCCAGAAGAAACAACTGAGGTGAGTCCTACCATCAAAGGAAAAATGTACAATTTAACTCATTTGTTTGGTTTTGTGCATATCTTGGCGATTGTGAATTATTATAAACTCAATCAGATGGTTATTTAGTTACAGATGCTTTTACTGCATGGTATCTTTCCTGGAACAAATCAACACAGGCCCAACAAGGGTATATAAATATAGATCTAGCAAATAATTTTTCTGTCTATACCAATTTACAAGAAGTAACCAATGAGCAAAACCCTGGATGAGGTGACTGGTTATTCCAAATTACCAGAGAAAAAAATGGCATTCTTCAAAGAAATGAAACAAATATTACTGAAATTCATAAGGGCCCACAAAAATCCTAGAATGGTCAAAACTATAAAAAAACTGACAAAAAGGAGGACAATTAGTGGCATTTTACTTCCAGACCTCAAATTATACTATAAAACCACAACAATTTAAACCACATGGTACTGGAACAAAAACAAATACATAGAGCAATAGAATAAAAAAATTAAAATGATGTTATTGCTACTTGATGTGTAACAATCAACTGTGTCTACAACTTAAGGATTTTTTTTGGTTCTCCATTACTTTCTTGCACAATAGTAAATGGTAACAGAAAATCATAGCAACAACAACAACAAAACTGCTGAATAAATGAAATTTCAGATCTTTTAGAAATGAAGTTTTAAATTACCCAATCAGTAAAGAATCCAGATTAATTAAAGTCCTTGTTAAACACAAAGATAATGCAGAGTGCTATGAAATAAAGAAATAATTATCAAACTGGCCCTCTGATCACTTAGAAAAATAAAAAAAAATACATTAGATATACATACTTTCTTGATGGTTAGGTGTATATACATATGCAAATATGATTTACTTTTTCATTCCTTATACTTTAAATTACTATTTTATATGAGGACCTAGAGTGCAGTTAACTTCAAAATTTAGACTTTACATTAAGATGATAGTGTGACTGAACTGGCAAAAGACTTAACATTTTTCAGGGATAAATACTGTATCTACTGAGACTTAGGCACTCCTCTTTTAGAAAAGAGTATATAGAACATTTGTTACAAAGGATTATTGCGTCTTGCTAGTAGAAGCATAAAGAAGTTATTATTGCCATTATACAGAGGTCCAAAAATGTGATGTGTATTAAAGGTTAATTCTGCAAAGCCAAAGGGGAGTATCATGATAGTCATTTATACAGCATCTTCCAATCCAAATTAATGTTTTGCTAATGATTTACACAATGCTGGAAATGGGGCTTTGCAATAAAAAAGAAAGCAATAAAGAAAACACGATTTGTCTGCAAGGGCACCAGAGAAAGTAGGCAGAGGAGGGAAGAAGGAATATCCTTCAGTTTACTTGTTATTCCTATCAATATTATCCCAGCATAAGTATTCTGTCTCAGCAGATGCAGTTGCTTACAGGCCATACGTATTTTGTGCATTCCCAGAATCAATAGTATTTTACTTTACCAGTAGTATTCAATAAATGTTGCTGTAAAAAGAATGAATAAATGAATGTCACAGTTGAAAGTAACTCAATATATTATTTAGCCCAAACCTCTTAATACACAGAAATTCTCAAAAAATATATATGGTTACATCAAGTAACTGAACACACTGAAGAAAAACAAAATTTAAACATAATAAATATTAAGTTATAAACATCTACTATTTTTTAAAAATACACATTATATATGTGTAACCTACATCTAGTAGCTAGGAAAGTGTTAAACAATAAATTTCTAACTATAGCAAACAGGGAAACACAGATATTTTCATTTACAATGAAAATGCCATAAAGAAAATGATAGTGAATTATGATGAAATTATTTCTAGGAAATAGTTTGAAAAAATTTTTTCTCTACCTGAGAACACAGAATTTTTATAATACTTCTGGGAGAGAGTTATTTAAGGAGATTACACAAGTGAACTAGATTTCTAGACACAATTGTATTACATGCACTTTTACTAGTGCAATTAAGAATGAGAAAGTTCATTAAGACATGCAAAATGCAATTGATGAACTTTATGTAATCAAGACATAAGCCTATACTTAAGTATTGAGCAATTACAGAGGAGAAAATTGTTTCATGGTTTAGCAACACTTTGAGCAACCAGCTTGGAATTGACTAGTGATATACAACTGAATGAACTGGGTTAAAGACTGATCCAGGAATTAAACACCTTATACGTCCTGACTTTTACAGCAATGACACATAATGTACTTACAATACTTACTGGGGAATATGACAAAATGCAAATTCTGATTTAGTAGATTCCACACTTCTAACAAGCTCTATGTCTTCTAATTCTTTATTTTCACAATATATAACACTATGTCCAGCAAATGAGACAATATTATTGATAGCAAAAATACCCAATGTGGAGAATAATATTGGTGAATAATACCAAGGGATGAAGATAAACTTACTACTTTCTAAAACTTAAATTACTTATGGGGATGTCTGCAAGCCTTAGTAACTTTTTCAAATAATTTCCAGCTTTAACAGAATCACAGGAGTGGGAATCTGAAATACCTAAATTCCTTTGTTTCCCGAAGGTTGTGACTGAGCAGACATTTGATCCAGGCCAGGAGCATGCTTTCTGCCACTGGACTCTGGAGACCAAATCACTTATTATGAGTTACTCGTGAGCATTAGGCATAGAAGACCATCTGACCTTGGGGACTGAGAGTGACCTTGTTTGCATTCCATCCTGATATACTGTGATCAAGGGAAGACAGGTGCAAGGAGGGAAGGAAGGCAGTTGCAACAAAGAGAAAAATGAAAAGGAGATACCATAAAGAAAGGGAATGGATAGTGGTGAGATGAAGGAACATTGGTCACAGAAGACTTTGCACCGTCTGATTTGAGTTACATATGAGGCTATATTTGCTGCTTTAATTTTCTCAAAATCCCTATATTTTTCACTTCACTTTAACTCAAGTGATTTTCTGCTTTTTTGTTTCCCAACCACAGAATCATGTCACAAGAAAGCTCAGATTCTGTCATTCTCTGCAATAAATGAGGAAAGTGAGATCAAGAGAACTCAGGAGTGTTTCTTACCTTAGGTTATGTGTCTGAGTGGTTTAGGCAGTCATCAGATCTCAATTCAGGAAACACAAGGTCACTTTAAAAAAAGGTACACCCGTGCACTGTACACAGTGACTTCATATTAAGAAATTAATAATGTAGAAATTACAGAAAATAATAAATGAAGCATGTTCATTGGAATGTTAGTATGACAACAAAAAGGTGGAGAGGGAGCCTGAATAGCAGGAGAATGGTTATTTAAATAATACAAATTCTGTTACATTTTATGTGGACAATCAAATCACTTATAAAATTATGTATCAATATTTCTGTGACAAAGTGTTTAGTTTATAAGATAGAAGGGTAATGCTTGTTAAATACTGTAATCTGGTAAATTTTTATTTGTAGAGAGTAAAAGGAATCAGATCTTTTGCTAATAATTTGTTTCGTTTTGGTTTGTGAAATGTCTAGGAATAATTTAAAAAGCGGCCATTGCTATCAATAGTATTATAATATTAAAATACAAAATAAAGATAAGTGAATTGATTATATTCAAATATATGTAAAACATGATGTTGGCTGGGAAAATGCCAAACTTTTCCATCGCAATTTCATTCTTATGAATGAAAACCAAATTATTATGGAAATACTTACCATTACCTGCAGCTCAAATTTTTTGAGAAAAAGACTGAAAACAACATGGAATCCTCAAATAGGATTGAGTGTGTGGTATATAAATGTATTTTGCTTAATTTAATGCAATAGATGTATCTATGATAGTGTATTCAGAATTAGAAAGATGAAATATTTACATATAATAAATTCAAAGTCATATAGGAAAATAGATATAAAGTAATTTAAAATAACATTGGGTGAAATAAGATTAATACATAAGTGCAAAATTCCTTTTCTTGGATTTCTGAATCATTTTCCTTAACATCTGGCCCACTGTATAATAACGGAATTGTCATTTCTCTTTTCAAACTTGTTTTCCCTTTCATCATATGTTCACATTTGTGTGTTTGTCAAAGAGATTTCATTCTACAAAATGTGTCCCAATTGTCCATTAGGTACCCTACTAATTCTCATTCCAGCAACCATGCTGTTCAAATGACTGTGACTGATTATGAGGCTTAATTAAGTTGTCAAAGTAAAGGTAGCAATTTTCAGTCCATTTTCACTTTTCCATATGGCCAAAAAGAAAAATAGTATCTCCAACATCCTCTTGTACATACATGTGCTATACTGCAAAATGACGGTAAATTATCCACACTTACCCCCTGGACCTTAGAATGGTGGCTACAAATAACAATAAGCATCAGAATTTTCTTTTATTTTATATGAATTTTAATGAGATCAGTATTCAATAGGAAGAATATATTAACACCAATATGAATGGTTGCATATTAAATAAACTGATGCCTTCACAGTCTCCCTTTCCCTTCTCTATTCCTAAGAAAGCTCCAATTCTATTCTAGTATCAAGCAGGCATCATTTATCCCATAGCCATCAGGAGAATCTTTCCACATTCGTACACTAATAGTTTCAAGAGCAATTCTATCCTTGGTACCAGTGCTTGCTTCCAAAACGGATGTTAAACTGAGACAGGGTGATGATGTGAGTTCTGGGAAAGCTCTTTTGAAACATTTACAGAAGCAGATACTTCTTTTCATATTTGCTGGTCATTTTTGATATGAGACCTGGGTTTCCATTAGTAATTTGCTACTAAATTGTGAATTAAGTGAACCATACATTAGTAATAAACACAGCCGGTCAGACCTCTGAGAAAGGGATCAAAAATGATTTCCAACCCTGAAGAATGCTTATGTGTTATAAACATATTTAATTCATTTTAAGATAGAATGGGTTGGGCTTTAATTATCTGATGCAAGACTACTCCTTCATTCATTCACAAATATTTACTGGGCAATTTTTATGAGCTAGAAGATAGTGAAATATTGGGTGATATATGTAGTAAAAACCAACAAACAAAATGCCTGAGTATTTCGGCCTTCATAAAGACTATATCCCTTTGGAATGCAACACAATTATTCTGCCTGATAAAGATATAATGAAACCACTTGCAATTAAATCCCTATTAGAGACTACACATCAGGGAAACTTAAACTAAGACAATGGTTACTACAGGTACCAGCTGTTCCTAACCCTCCTACACTAATTTTGGAGTTTGAGCTTTAGTCATCTCCACTGAATACAAAAATATCAACAAAAACATGCAAACAAAAAATCTGTCTTGTTCCATTCTGGCACCAAACATCATCAGTCTTTACAGAGAATTACTGTGTTGTTCATACACAGCCCTTCTAATTTTAAGTAAGGGTACACTGTACTTTTGGCACATCTTTTTCAGAACTTTTTCTTCTAAGAATCTTCTGCCTTCCAAATGAGACTTTGAGTTTCTTTTTATGAATTGCCTTTATCATCTCACTACATTGAGCTTTTCATGGTCATAGAGAGACAATAAAGCTATTAATAACCTGGGCTTCAAAAACATGGTTCCGAATCATTTCTTACTATCCATGACATTTTCTCTCGCCTTCACATTACTTTCTGTTGGATTGAATCTGTATCTGACTTGCCTTCCTCTTCTTACCTCCTTCTTTCCCTTCCTGCTAGCCTCCTTTTCTTTATCCATTCTTCCATTTTTGTTCACTTTTCATCCTTTTATTTTTGGCATTTTCAAACAATATCTTGGGTCTTATATAAACATCTGCAGCACTTATTAGGTCTGTTTTATGATCTGTGACTGTTTTGCTTTCTCTCTCCATCCAAGATATAGACCAGTGACCACATAGAAGCCTGAGAATCTCAGGGAACATAGTGAGTGATGTATTATGATGATTACATGACTACCATTTCCATCATGTGTATTTGTATCTGAACTAGTGCCCAATCAAAGTAACAGCCCACTGCTAGAAATAAATATTTGAAATCAAACTTCCTGTGGGGATAAAAGGATTTTTTTCATTGTGTATTGGCTTTTAATGAAAATATAATGTTATTTGTATAACTGCTTAAGAATCTTCTCAGGCTGATTTAAAAAAAATAGTTATTTATGCCTACAAGAGCTGGGGTACAGACCAGAGGCTGGGGAGGTGAGAGGATTTACCAGAGACAGAGTGGGGAACAGAAAAGCAGATTGACTGAAATACACTGCTGAGGGGAGCAGTGAGCGAGGCAGGAGAGGTCTGCTGTACCATGTGGGTCCCCTCCCTGGTCGGGATTGAACTCGCGCTGCTATGCCACGGATGCTTCACAGTGCGGTGCTCAACCCACTGCGCCACCAGGGAGGCCCTGCAGGTTCTTTATGGAGTTCATTTTTTTTAATTTTATTAACATCTAGCTCATATGCACATTTTCATCCCCTATATCTTATTGTCCAAGAGTTTATAAGGTGTTCCAACCATTTTTCATTTTCTATGTTTCATTTCACACTAACATGGGTCTGCCATAATTTACTGAACGTATTCACTAAATTCAGTTATCTGAAATTCTGGCTCCTTTTCTTTGAGCAAATTGTACACCACAAAGCCCTTTTAGAAACTGTGAAATTAAGGTGAATTTACACAGCATAGTTTCTGGGATGTGTATGTGAGTGTGTATGTCCAGTTCTTGAATGATCCAAGCCATGTATGTTAGGAGAAGGATATGAGGTAAGGATTCAGCCAACCCTTTGTTAGGATTAGAGTAGTATATCTAATGAGGTCTAGTTTCTCCTAATTAATCAAGATAATCCTAGGAGAACTTTGTAAATCATTAATTTTGGTCAAGTGGGGAACACTGAACCGACCTCCCTTAACTATGTCCATGTTTTCCACCAAAGGGACAAAGATGAGTGGCTTGAGACTCATACAATTTCTAATCCATTATATTAAATAACTATAGGGATGGCCCATAGAATCAATACCATTTTTATTACAAAACCCATACAAGTACATGGTGTCTACCAGATGTACTTAATTTCCATACAAAAAAACCTAAGAGTCTAGACCACTATGACATGGGAAGTTAGTGATATTTCTAGCTGGATGTGTTTTAATGAACACATGGCCTAACATAGAAATAAACCCAAGTTTGAAGGATATGCTCGTAGTAGTGAGTCTCAGCTTGATTATACCTGTGGCTGATGGTCTGCACGTGGCATCTTGAATTCAGCAAGTGATGTTCATTTACTTATTATTAAATCTATCGTCTTCACTCCATGCCTCAGAAATTGAGGAAGAAATAGACCTGTTGCCTTCAGTACTTGAAATGCAGAGACAGGTATAAATCTGAAAAGTATCTATCAATTCTGATTAGTCTCCCTGCCTTCAATTATTATTTTAGACCCGATGTGAGGAAGCTATTAGCTTTACTTACATGTGTAACACTGAAACCTAAATACCTCTGATTAATCCTCTTCTCGTCTGTGACTATCAATTCAAGATCCATTCATCACTGAGACTCTGACTCTAGTTTGGAGACCTCAAGTGAAAGACCAATGTTCTCAGTGCTTTTCAGTTAGTTCCACTAAACCAGATACTATAGAGCAAACTAATAGCTGATTTTTTTTTTAAGATTTATTTATTTATGCATACAAGCACTGGGGTACAGGCCAGAGGTGTGGGGGGTGAGAGGATTCACCACAGAGTGGGGAGCAGAACAGGCAGATCA